>CAIGQW010054176.1:225340-261136 GCA_903798125.1 Danio choprae | reverse complement strand
CTCACTCACTCACTCACTCACTCACTCACTCACTCACTCACTCACTCACTCACTCACTCACTCACTCACTCACTCACTCACTCACTCACTTACTCACTTACTCACTCACTATCCTTCGGCTCAGTCCCTGATTTGTCAGGGGTTGCTAAAGCACGGCTTCTGCAAGCAACCACTCTCTCCTACATATTTCTCTTTTTCAATGCAAATCAGATTCAGAAGTCTGTTTTTCCCAAATATAATTTTTAATGATTATTTATTATTTACATATGGTGTTAGTTTCCAATATTGTGTTGATTTTATTCTTTTGACCACATAGGATGTAGAACATTTTTATGTTGAAAGAATGAAATATAAATAGCACTTGAGCTTGAGTAATTTTTAAAAACTCATGCATGAAATCAGACCATGATTAAATATCTAATATACCTCCTTCAAAAGTGCTGGAAGATTTTATTTTCACAGAAGACGATTCTGTGTCTGTAAACTATTTTTATTAACACAGAGCCCTCTGGTGGTTACTGAAAAGACAAAAAGCATCAAGTTCAAGGCCAAACACCTCATTGCATATTCTTGATCATCTTCTTTTTTAGACACCTATTTGGTGGAAGTGCCTCCACATGTTATCAACGTCATCCTACCAGAGCAAAGGACTCACTTCCTGCCGCAGCTGGGCTACATCCTGGCATTTCTCCTCCTATTGGCCTTCATCATGCTGGCTATCGTTCTCCTCACACGGCACCGGAAAAAACAAGGTCTTTTCTGTTGTTTTATTGGTCCATCCATAGGTTGATTTTCATTTTATTGCTCTAAATACCATATCATTATTTCTCAAGTGCTTAAATTTGTATATATAATGTAATCTAGTTGACATATTTACCTTGATAGCAAAATCTATCTGGCTCACCTCTGGGCCATAACCTGGCATATGGTCCGGCCTACTATATGCCTTGGTCCTCGGCCCAAAACTGGCACACACACTGAAACTGACACGTACATTTAGGTCTGGCCCAGGTCTGGCCCACTCCCTGTTAAAATAACGTATGGTTTTATGTGGCCCAAGTCTGGTGCAGGCATTATCAGACAGATCTGGCTGAGATCCAGCTTGGTCCTTGGGCCAGATCTGACACAGGCACTATCAGACAGATCAGTCTGATAGTACCTTGCCTTCATCAGGGTCACAACATACAGGTGCGACTGGAGTTCAATTCTGAAAATTATATGATACAAACAATAATATCAAATTAATATTTATTGACAATGCAATAAGAAGAGCAAAGAAAAATATAATACAGCATAAATGCAAGCATAGGTGCACATGTGTGCTGTTTTAAATATACTAACCATGTGAATAGTAGCTGTGCTTAGGTTTTGCCATAACAAACAAACAAACACAATTGCGACTACTCATTAAACATTTTTAAACACGAGCAAAATATTTTAAAGTAGAACAGCCTTTCAGTGAGTGAATCAGAGGGAGTGTGCTTAATCAAACACGTGACACCAATCACAATTCAACTGCCAAACCTTTTTTTTATGTCGTCTGGGCTACTTTATTCTGAGAGTGGCCCATCTCTAATAGTACTCTAATAGTACAACTCAGGCTGAATGTGGATACACACATACACTGAGAGTGGACCTGCCGTGTGTACAATAGTTATAGAAAAAATGAAGTGAAAATACGTTAGCCAGAAGGGTTTTGTAGGGCTGGCACATCTCTGGTCCATTATCTTCTCACCGATTGCTGAGACTGAGCCAACAGTGCCGCATTTTAGCCAGAATCAGCCCAAAAGTGTTTGCTCTCCGTGCACTGTTGTGTTTGTATGCTCAAATATTTTATTTTACACCATACCTGATTTCAAATTTGCTGCTAATTTGTTTCATATCAAATTTAGGCCAAGATTTTGATCCACGGAAAGTTGAAAGCCCGCCTCTGCCGACGGTGACGTATGTGTGAGTATCATTGATTTTAAAACATCATCTTTGAACAGTAACCCTCTTCTGTCATAAATAAACCATTAACTGTTCATGTTTATACATCTAGAAGCCACACGTCACATGTTAAGAAGGAATGTGAGCGTAGCTTCCCAGACATGAGGCCAAGCAACCAGGAGGAGACAAAATTGGGTGAGTTTACCTCATATTTCCTTAAAATATGCTGCATCACGTTTGAAATAGACTTGAATACGTGTATTTCCCTTTGCTTTCTCAGACTATAAGAACAATCTTCTGAAGGAAGCAGAAATGTCCAAAATCTGCTCCCCAAAAGCCATTGACCTGGACAGAGGTAAAATCATTGGTTATTTCTGATTTCTGACTTTTGTCTTAGTCTTGAGAGGGGTTTACAGGTCTAATATATGATTCACTTCAAAACATATACATCTAAAGTGTACCAGCCAAGTAAAGTAAAGTGTGACAGCTAGAAATACTGGAATAGTACTAGACTACTAAGATGTGACTGTGGAGACGTTATTACAGTAATATTTCACATTAAGCATTTTACTTATTTAAAATATTTATTATAAGTATTATAAATATTTGGTCAGCATAAAAGACCTCTTTCATAAAAATATAGTCATTCTGAGTCCTTTTCTCCATTCATTGTTATTGGTGTTGTCTAAAAATAAATATAATCATGTCTGAATGACTCTAAATGACAGCATTTTTATTTTGGTTGAGTTATTTTGAATGTATGCCACCAGTAAAGAATAAAACCAAAATTCTGTGCATGTGTATATGTATCAGTGCCATATCGTGTGTGTGTCTCAATTCACACCTTCTCTCTCTTTTTTTCTTTGCAGAGATGGAGAAAGCATCTTGGAAATGAGAGGTACTTTGCCACTGGCTGGTCCAGAGGCAGATTGAAAATGGAAGAAGAATGAAATGCTGAGAGGCAAGAGTGTGGCGAGGGAATAAGAGGAAAAAAAGGAGAGAAGGACACAGCTGTACAATTTTTTTTTCAGACTCAAGATCCTCCACTGCTCTCGTGAAGCTTGAAGGAAGCAAAAAAAAAAGTCTCACCAGCAGTATTTTGGATGACTGATATATTAGAATAATGGCAAACAACCATTTTAGAACACTAATAATAAGTCAGTCTGCATTTTATTCCCTAAATTTGCCACACGCTCTATGAGTGAGAAATAAACACACGCAGACTGATGTGTCCTGAGTGTTTATAATGGGAGATTTACACTAAGTGAGACCAAAACAAACCTGTGACACAAATAAATAGTTAACTGAGAACTATATAAACTTCTTGTTTTAAATAAATCAAAATACTGTGCAACATTTAGTACAGTTTTAAAATGATTCATTTGGTAATTAAATTAGTATGGCCACAAATATTACAAAAGCTGTAGCTGCATCACATCTTTCTCAGCAGGTTTAAGCTGTGCATTCTGAAAGCTGTAAATCATAAATCTACCCTTCCGCACACTTATAAACAAGGATAAAAGGGATAGTTCACCCAAAAATGAAAGCTCTGTAATCACTTACTCACTTACAAACGGTTTGAGTTCCTTTTTTTTGTTTAACACAAAAGAAGATCTTTTTTAAAATGTTGGAAAAGTGTAACCATTGACTTTAATACATTCCTACTACGGAAGTAAATGGGTGCAGGTTTTCAGCTTTCTTCTAAATATTTTCTTAGGTGTTCAACAGAGGAAAGAAACTCATAAAGCTTTGGAACCACTTGAAGGAGTGTAAATAATCTACTTAAATCACAACCAATTATAATTTGATTATATATATAGATTTTTGTCTGTTATAAATCTTAAAACTCATTATTTAGTCCAGATTGAATCTACACATTGAAAAAAGCTTAATAAATTGTTATGATTGTTAAAATGTTAAGCATACGCTTTCACAGCTAAGCACAATCAATTTAGTCAAAATATTTCATAATGCAAGTCAGTATAATATTGTAAACGCATTTAAATCTTTTTTTTGTTCATTTTGATGACTGTTACCATGTAAAAAGCTACGTTTCTTTCAGTTCATTCATATCCTTTCACCTACAAATACTGTCTCTGTTATCATGTGTATATTTTCATATTAACTTTACAAGCCTTACTAACTTCTTTGTCACTGTTTGAATATTCTATTAGTTCGATGTATTTGCTTCCATACTCTCTTCTAACTGCAGCTTTGTGTTCATTAGCAAACAAGTAAGTGTGAAACTGATGCTAATCCATTAAGGTACAACATGAAAACTATTTTATTTTAGCAGCTTGTACACGGCCGTGCATATTCATGATAGCCGTGAACATTTCTTCTCTGGGCTACTCAAATTGGTGTTATGCGTACAGTTGTATCTTATTACGGTGAAGCTATGAAGCAATGCTCATGCCTGTTATGATCATTTCATGACACTTTAACTGCCCTTTGAATTTCTTTAAAGCTTCCGTGTAAGAATTTCACAAGGTTGCAGGAGGAATTTTCTGGTTTGATGCTATATAATGGGTACTTGATTATTCTCATCCTGAAGCAGTTTAAGTATTGATGATTTAATTTTCCAGTTCACTGCCATGTGTTCTCGTGTTCAAAGCAGCATCAAATAAATTCAAATAAAAGTTCATCGCTGGATTACTTTGGTTTGATGTAGGTATTTTTTTTAAAGTTCATATTAACATTGTAGGCTCAAGCGTATCAATAGGCTTGATGTTTTCGATACTGGGAAGACATGTTGTAATTCAACAACAGCTAAATGTCTAATGGACTGCAATAAGACCATGACTGTAGTGTTGCTTCATTTGATTGACATTTCCTGTGATTTTGCCTGAAGTGATATTAGAGCTGTCAAAACAATAATTCAGGCATCAAAACACATTTCATCCCTGACACACACAGCACCGCAAAAAGTCTAACACAATGTTTATAAATATAATGACAAAGATCTAATTCAGTATTGGGCCTCACAGTGGCGCAGTGGGTAGCACGTTCGCCTCACAGCAAGAAGTCGCTGGTTCGAGCCTCGGCTGGGTCGGTTGGCATTTCTGTGTGGAGTTTGCATGTTCTCCCTGTGTTGGCGTGGGTTTCCTCCGGGTGCTCCGGTTTCCCCCACAAGTCCAAAGACATGCGGTACAGGTGAATTGGGTAAGCTAAATTGTCCGTAGTGTATGTGTGTGAATGGGTGTGTATGGATGTTTCCCAGAGATGGGTTGCAGCTGGAAGGGCATCCGCTGCATAAAACATATGCTGGATAAGTTGACGGTTCATTCCGCTGTGGCGACCCCAGATTAATAAAGGGACTAAGCCGAAATGAAAATGAATGAATGAATGAATAATTCAGTATTATAAATTATTAGAATCAAACAAATATATATTTGTTCTCAGTGAATGTGTATTATATGATTATGTGAATTATTATTAACAAAAAAAAGGAAAATAAAACCATAAAGCTCCAAGAAATCTCTGTAATTGTATTATGTTAACTTAACCTAAAATCCCAACTACAATAAAAATGACATAAAGATGTATTGGGGAAAAAAACCTTTTTGTTTAGATAAAATGATAAAAATCAAAATTGGGAATTTTGAGAAATTATTTTTTTTTTACTTCTATGAAACAAAATACAACATATTTGATTAATTATAAAGAAGCATATGTTAATTAAACAGCTTTCTGATATGACTGACACTGCCCAGTTGTTTTTCTGTTTTTGTGCACCACAATTAATTATTCATTTGATTATGAGCAGGGTTAAACATAAACTCAATCTAAAACAATGAAACTAAAATCATTTTTAGTTTCGCAGAAAACACAGAAAAAACATAATACAAACTAACACAAACTAATTTTATTTTAGCTAGTTCACCAAGGAAATATTTATAATTTTAACTTAGTTACCTTTAAAATAACAGAAAATAAAATAAAAATAACCAAAAACAGACTATATTTTTTAATTTATAAAACATTTATTCAAAGTATTAACCAAAAGTGGGCAGCACGGTGGCTCAGTGGGTAGCACAATCGCCTTACAGCAAGAAGGTCGCTGGTTCGAGCCCCGGCTGGGTCAGTTGGTGTTTCTGTGTGGTGTTTGCATGTTCTCCCCGTGATTGCTCCCGGGTTTCCTCCAGGTGCTCCGGTTTCCCCCACAAGTCCAAAGACATGCTGTATAGGTGAATTGGGTAAGCAAAATTGTCTGTAGTGTATGTGTGTGAATGGGTGGGTATGGATGTTTCCCAGTGATGGGTTGCAGCTGGAAGGGCATCCGCTGCGTAAAACATATGCTGGATAAGTTGGCGGTTCATTACGCTGTGGCGACCCCAGATTAATAAAGGGACTAAGCCGAAAAGAAAATGAATGAATGAATGAATTAACCAAAAGCACAGTAGTTAATTCTAAGAAAATCTGGGGGAAAACAGCATCACGTTTACAGCATTAATATGAATTTGAACGTTATATTTTAATTAATAAAATGCAACTTAAAACATAAAATTCGAATATAAATAATTATTTTTAATTCTTCGTTTCATTTTAACTCTTGAATTACCACTTCGTTTCCCGCTCGAGTCCAGTCCAGACTGACTGGCCGTGTCATGTCTTCTGTCTACCGCACGATGGCAGCACTGCGCCGGAGAAGAGCTCGGATATTCCAGCCTGATTCTCACAAGGATGTGAACCTTTCCTTCCTGTTTCAGTAACACAGGCAGCAAAAGCTCCGCATAGTGAGCCGCACCAGACATCTATCAGGCCTCCATAATGGCTCTGCTCTTATCCCTAGCTTTAAAATGTCGCTTAATCCATAGCTTCAATCGCGCCAAACGCGTGATTGCGTTCATTTAGCATCCATCATCATCCCAGACCTTTTTATTTATTGTCGCCGCGCGTCTGGACAGGCAGCATCAGGAACACGCGCTGTTCTCCGGCAATTGTTCTCACCATATTCTCATGGCGGAGACTAAAATCATATACCACATAGACGAGGAGGAAACTCCTTATTTAGTTAAACTGTCAGTGGCTCCGGAGAAGGTAACTTTGGCGGATTTCAAAAATGTCCTCAGCAACCGACCGGTCAACAGCTATAAATTCTTCTTCAAATCTATGGACCAAGATTTCGGGTAAGTGAGAGGATGGCAGGTGTTATTGTATTCCTTCATTCGTTGTATGCAGAACGAAGCTGTCATTGATGGCGGTGATGGTTTGGTCATATTGGCACCTGCCTGTCAGTGCTGATGATGTCTGTATCATCATCATCATCATCATCTCCTCCTTTGTGGGCTCAGCATCAGGACAGATAGAGTCATGTCCGATATGCCGTAGCGCGACGTACAGTCCGTCTTTTTGCTTTTGTGTTTTGCATTTTGAACTGGTTTGTTTGCATATTAACCGAAGTTTGACCTTTCAGCATTAACTGGCTAAAAATGATTGACTCCTGATTTATTTATATATTATGGACTACTTATTGTGTCTGTGTTTTCTGTCAGCTTATATTATGGAATTATTTTCTGTCAGCTTCTGAAATCTTTCTTCGCAGGATTACTCTGGGATAAAATAGAAAGAAAAACATCTTAGCTCGGCCAGGCTGTTTTTAGGGTGTGTTCACACTTGTATTTCGCTTCTCTTGGTTCTGACTAAGAAAGAATATGATACATTTGCTCCTGGTTCACATGTTTAAGATTTAAGGCTCGACCAAAATATACTATTCATTTATTCATTCATTCATTTTCATTTCGGCTTAGTCCCTTTATTAATCTGGGGTCGCCACAGCGGAATGAACCCCCAACTTATCCAGCATATGTTTTACGCAGCGGATGCCCTTCCAGCTGCAACCCATCACTGGGAAACATCCACACACACTCATTCACACACATACACTACGGACAATTTAGCTTACCCAATTCACCTATACCGCATATCTTTTGGACTTGTGGGGGAAACCGGAGCACCCGGAGGAAACCCACGCCAACACGGGGAGAACATGAACGCCACACAGAAACGTCAACTGACCCAGCCGAGGCTCGAATCAGCGACCTTCTTGCTGCGAGGCGATCGTGCTACCCACTGTGCCACCGTGAGGCCCTATACTATTCATATGAAGCATATTTTACGATGTACTGAAGGCCTAAAACTATATTGTGTGCTGTAATTAACATTGGGTAAGCTACTTCAAAAAAGTAATTAATTACAGTACATTATTAAAATTGTATTTAAATTATTTTTCTAATTACTCTGTCTGTAAAGTGTTTTAGTTACTTCTTTAAAACATTATAAATCTCAGTGCATAGACAAACTCTTTACATACTTATATTTTTGAGTCATACAGGGCCTTTTAGCTTTACTAAACTCATATGTATCAAAATATGAAAAGTATTGAAGTAATGAGACATACATTCATTCATTCATTTTCTTTTCGGCTTAGTCCCTTTATTTATCTGGGGTCGCCACAGCGGAATGAACCACCAACTTATCCAGCATATGTTTTTACGCAGCGGATGCCCTTCCCCAGCTGCAACCCATCACTGGGAAACAACCATACATACCCATTCACACACATACACTATGGACAATTTAGCTTACCCAATTCACCTATAGCGCATGTCTTTGGACTTGTGGGAGAAACTGGAGCACCCGGAGGAAACCCACGCGAACACGGGGAGAACATGCAAACTCCACACAGAAACGCCAACTGACCCAGCCGAGGCTCGAACCATGAGACATACATACATTTATTAATTCATTTCTGACTCAATATAATCATTTCTGACTTCTTAAGCTTGTGCAATCTTCGGACAAATGTATACTGTATACTGTGGCTCTGCTGCTTCATCTGAAAGAGCTCTAATGAGTAGTCACAACAGATATTGTTTTGATTGAAACAAACCTGCCAAATTTGAACATCCTCAGAGCATTTTTTCAGCATCTACCACTAGACTTGTGATGTAATTCTGAAGTCATTTTGTTTGCCTACACAATGTGTTAAAGAAATATTTTGCTTTTGTCACACTGTTTGATGAGGATCCATATAAAGTGTTCATAATCCGGTGGCAGGAAAGAAGTTTGCTGTGTGAAAGATTATCCACTCTAGTGTTGTCTGAGCAGTCTGATTTGATTGTGAACATCCTCTGTGAACAGCTGGCACTTTCCTCATATAGGTTACAAAATAGGGCAGAAGTAGTAGTTTTTTTCCAAGCAAATTGTCAGCAATAAAATGCTGAAAATGAAATATTTGACCTTTATTGCAATGCTGTACACCACAATATTGCTTGCACAAATAAATATAACATTTAGGAAAATTGTGATTTTATTTAAATTTTTTTATATATGTTGCAAATTATACTTTTAATAATTAAATATATTACAGTTTAATCAACAGCAGAATCAGAATGAGGTCATTTGCCAAGTTTGCTTACACACACAAGGAATTTGTCTTGATGTCATAACCTGTAAGGGCATAGTGCAGACTCGGATAGAAATTCTGTGAAATAAAAACAGAAATATAATAAAATATAATGCAGTACAGTAATGCAAGCAAATATAGAAAGAAAAAATTACAATATATGATATATGTGTAAATGATTTGACAGGTTAAAATTTGATGAAGACGTGTTTGGGGAGTCTTTATAAATATGTATTCCTTAGTTTGGTGACGGGCAGCACGGTGGCGCAGTGGGTAGCACAATTGCCTCACAGCAAGAAGGTCGTTGGTTCGAGCCTCGGCTGGGTCAGTTGGCATTTCTGTGTGGAGTTTGCATGTTCTCCCCGTGTTCGCTTGGGTTTCTTCCGGGTGCTCCGGTTTCCCCCACATGTCCAAAGACATGCGCTATAGGTGAATTGGGTAAGCTAAATTGTCTGTTGTGTATCTGTGTGAATGAGTGTGTGTGGATGTTTCCCAGTGATGTGTTGCAGCTGGAAGGGCAGCCGCTTCGTAAAACATATGCTGGATAAGTTGGCGGTTTATTCCGCTGTGGCGACCCCAGATTAATAAAGGGACTAAGCCGAAAAGAAAATGAATGAATGAATAGTTTGGTGACTTTTATCACTGCTTTGTATGATTTGATTTGATTTGCTTCTGGTCAGGTATTCCTAGTGAGTTTTGGTTTGTTTATGAAATTTAGGAAGATTTTGGCAAACGTCTAATTTTGGCATGAAAATGTATTTACTGTTACATATACTGTAAGGAAATCCTGTATTTTGTGAATCACAGATGTTGTTCATTTGTGCTTTTGAATTGCATTGTGGGACCTTGATCTCTGTGGGGTAAATTTTTTAGCATGAAACTTTAACCCTACTGTTTAACCAAGTGACCTTTTTCATTCATTCATTCATTCATTCATTCATTCATTCATTTTTCCTTCGCTTAGACCCTTATTTATCAGGGGTTGCCACAGTGGAATGAACTGCCAACTATTCCACCATATGTTTTACGCAGCGGATGCCTTTCCAGCCGCAACACCCACATACTCTTGCATTCACACACACGCTTATACACTACGGCCAATTTAGTTAATCTAATTCACCTAATGCGCGTGTCTGGACTGTGAGGGAAACCGGAGCACCTGGAGAAAACACACACGAACACAGGGAGAACATGCAAACTTCACACAGAAATGCCAAGTGGCCCAGCTAGGACTCGAACCAACAACCTTCTTGCTGTGAGGCGACAGTGCTAACCACTGAGCCACTGTGCCGCCCCAACTGACGTTTTTGACATTTGTAAAATAACAGGCAAATTTTTGGCAGCTTATTAAATTTCAGAATATAAGTTCAATAATAATGCATAACATATATTTAATGTTATCAAATGATTCTTGATTTAAATATACCTGACCAGAGTTTTTGGTACATTAACATAGTGGCTTTCCGTTCCGTTCAATTCAGTTTTCTTTCAAGTTTAAATTTATTCAGTATACAGAGATCCTGATAAAGATTCATTGCAAGGGCTGTTGCCTTGGGCTCTTCATAGCAGAAAGCACCATTGAATTGCTTCGAAGGTCATTAGCTTTATTAAGTGCTTGATTATTACTCATTATGGCTTCTCTTAAAAGAGTTGGTGTCAGACTCGGGTTAATTATTGTTTTCTTTTGTAAACCTTTAATCAGGCATGAAGCTGTAATCTTTGTTTTTATTTTTGATTGTTTTGTCAGGTTTGGTTGTGTGCGTGTGCGTGTGCGTGTGCATGTGCGTGTGCGTGTGCATGTGTGTGTGTGTGTGTGTGTGTGTTTGGTTTAAGTGTAATTCAAATTCACATTATTTACGTTTTACATAATTCAAATGATGGAACTTGGACACCTTGCTTCTTTCTCTAAAACATCCAGTGAATCTTAGGCGTCTGATTTGATATTCACAACAATTTCTGACAATTGCACAACTGAATTACAATTGAATTTAAAAACCTTTCCTGTTCATACACTCGACACTGTGACCTTGCAAATTAATTTCACCATAAGTCCTTGTGACGGTCACTCAATTGCGATGATATTATATCAATTTGAGCATCTTGGCTTTCTACTGCTACGTTGGTAAATGTTTGTATTTTATTACAAATATGATGTGCCCTGTATTACCACAGTTTAAAACCTTGTTTTCTCATGAAAAAAAAAGATTATTTCAATTGCAAAGTACAGGTTAGCTGAACAGACAGCATTATCCTCTCTGAACCTTTACATTTGCATACTGTCTTCTGAAGTAAACACTCTTTGTTTTGTCAGATACAGTACATATGCCTGAGTTGGTAAATATTTGCAGGCTTGTTCATGTCATTTTTAAATTTCTTTGTTACTTAATAATAAATGCTTTTGTTGAGTGTTAGGCTATGTGTACATGCTGACACGTGGATATTTGAAAGAAATATATGAATGAAGACAAAATATTGAGTACTTGGATTAATGGATATATATATTTACTTGTGCATTATTAGTGATTCAATAACTTGTCAAAACTATTTTTACCTGTTTAATATAATTATGTGGACCTTAGACATCCTTGTTGTATAGTTTTAAAACTGAACTGGAAAAAGCTATATTTTTCCCCTAGAGTTTGAGTCCTTGAGGATCTCAATGTGCCTCCATGTTTTTTTTTTTTCTTTTTTCTTTTTATTATTTTTAATATCTGTAAACCAAATGCGGGTCAAAAACCAAATGTTGAAGAAGCATGGCTACTTAGCTAGTGCAATATCCTTATTTCACTTTTACATCTTAGAAAAATACACTTTGTTAAACTATTTACAATATAAAAACTTTTAATTTTTCAATGTAACTGCATTATTGCTGTTGCCTTTCGCTTAATACACTGAATAACAAAGTGAGATGTGAGACCAGTGAAATCAAGACGTTTCCAGTATGCTTTACCTTGTGTGGATTTTTTTTATCAACATTGACTATGAATGTTAGCTAAATCTGTCACGGGTTAAAAAAATGTTAAAACTCTGTCTTGTTTCCATAACATAGTATGGACGAGTTAACCTAAACATAAATTGTTCTGTGTTTTTAAACCGGTTAGGTAACTATAAGCTTGAATTTTTACCTCATTTGAATATGATTTTTTCATTGTACAAATACTCCATGTTTATTTTTACATATAGATTAGTTTTTTTCTATTCAAACCCTCAATTTGACTTGATGCAAATGAATCAAAAGACTAGTTTGATCTGAAGACTGATTCACCATCAAGACGTTTGAGCTAGCTTCTTATTGGAGCTCCATATGCCTGGCAGTGGATGGGTAAGGAATGTATCCATGTGTGTAATGTAAAGATTTATTCCAAAGTACATCTGGACAACCCTTTGAAGCAAATAAGATAAGAAGGTTGTGCTGTGCCAGGTTTCTTGTGCAAGACTTTTAGCATAATTTCATAAATAGAAGTGGGTAAATGAAATTAAATTGAATTACTTCAACTGGTTTGGAGAGTGTGCCTCAATAAGCACACCTGAATATTGGCTTATACCATAACACTTGGCACTTTTTTTGTGTAGGAAAGTTTATGAAGATTGGGACTTAGTCAAAGAAAGCCAAACACTGGAAACTGATTGGCCTGGCCACTTTATATAATAGACTGCTCTGAAAGCTTTACTCTGCTTGATAATGCTTGTAGGATTGTCCTCACTTTAGTTCAAGAAGATTCTCCTCTGAAAGAGACCTGGAAATGGTTGAGGAATGAGTCTGACCCATAGTCAGTGACATTTATCTACTTCATCAAAATTGAGATCATTTCTGTATTCAGGCTGGTATATTAAAATAAAATTGTAAAAGAGGAGTTTTTTCTTTTTTCTGTGAATTGGAAATGGATGGATGAGTTGAGATCCACCTATTTCAACTGGTATGGATAATGGACAGGAGTGAACAACTCTAAGGAATGGACTGCTAAGACATGTGACACTAAACTATCCTTTGTCTGTAAGATGCTTTCTAGAGGTTGAGTCATAGTCAGAGAAAAAAAAAACTTGTAAGGAGGCAAAACAAAGGAGTGAAACTTATTATGCTGGTCTTGTAATTATGCTTAATGATCCAGACTTTAGTAGATATTGGTTTATTCTATATTAGTCTAGCTTCTGTTCAATAAGGCCTGAAGATGGGTTGGAAAAAATGAGCTTGTCACATATTCTCAGTCACGATTCAACATGTAAGCCCAATCCCAATTCTATATTATACCCTTACTGCTATGCCTATGCCCCTACACCTCCCCCTTGGCCCTTGAAACAGAGTGTGAATGGGTAGGGATGGAAATATTCCCCTAAGAAATGGGACACCACTACTACCCAACAGTTTTAACACAAAAATGACCAGTCTGTCAGATCAAGAAGAGCCAGAGCCAGAGTCAGAGATTCAATTAAATAAAGTTTACTGAAGATAGTTTGCAGTTTCATCAGCAGAACCCAGCTGCAACACTCGCTTAGAGTTTGTAGATCACTCTGTAGATTTCTGTAAATATCTAGTTTGTAGATATATCTCAAGACAACAACCTTTATATCACATAATGTCATTAACTGTGCCATACATATAGGTGTTTTAACCTGATTGGTTAAAACACAGATAAAATTTCCATGTATGTGTGTGCGTACAATTCTGAATGATATCTTAATATCTCAAGCATACAAAAGTCAGACAGCCACTAGGGTATTCAGAGCTGACCCCAGACCAGTAATAATGATCCACAAACAAAAAGAACACACACAGAGCTGTTAGTGGAGCTGGGTCAGTTTGTACTCGAGCAATGATGGGACAATGGTGTTGAAGGCAGAATTGAAGTCCACGAACAGAATCCTTGCGTAGTTCCCTGGTTTGTCTAGATGTTGTAGGGTATAATGCAGTCCCATGTTGACTGCATCATCCACAAACCGGTTTGCTCTATAGGCAAACTGCAAAGGGTCCAGCAAAGGTCCAGTGATGTCCTTCAGATATGCTAGCAGCTTTCAAATGACTTCATGGCCACAGATGTTAAGGCAACAGGTCTGTAGTCATTAAGTCCTGTGATCTTTGGTTTCTTCGGAATTGGGATGATCGTGGAGCGCTTAAAGCAGGATGGAACTGTGCACGGTTCCAGTGATTTGTTGAAGATCTGTGAGAAAATGGAGGCCAGCTAGTCAGCACAGGTTCTCAGACAGGCTGGTGATACACAGTCTGGGCCTGGCGCTTTCCTTCTCTTCTGTTTCCTGAAGATCTGATGCACATTATCCTCACTGATCTGAAGTGCAGGGGGGGAGAGGGGGATGGCTGGAGGTGTTGATGGCTGTGTAGAGAGATGGTCACGACGGGTGTGGGGTGTCTGGTCGGCTGTCTCAAATCTACAATAGTACATATTCAGCTTGTTTGCAAGATCTTTATTGCCGTCAATGCTGGGGGACGGTGTCTTGTAGTTAGTGATGTCTTTCAGGCCTTCCCACACTGATGCAGGGTCGTTGGCAGAAAACTGGTTTTCCTTCTTAGCCACACCAATCTCCTTTGTCAGTGTGTTCCTGGCCTGATTGTACAGGACCCTGTCCCCACTCCTGTAGGCATCCTCTTTGGCCTGACGAAGCTGTCTAAGTTTTGGGGTGAACCATGGTTTATCATTGTTAAAGGATAAATAAGTCCTGGTAGGGATGCATAACTCCCCACAGAAACTGATGTATGATGTTACAATCTCTGTGAGCTCGTCCAGGTCGGTGGCAGCAGCTTCAAATACAGTCAGTGCATTCAGTGCATTCAAAACAGGCTTGTAAGTCCTGCTCTGTGTCATTGGTCCATCTCTTAACAGTCCTTAATACTGGCTTAGTAGTTTTAGGTTTTTGCCTGTAAGTTGGTAGAAGATGAACCAGGCAATGGTCAGAGAGTCCTAGAGCTGCTCTGGCGACAGAGCGATATGCATCCTTTATTGTTGTGTAGCAATGGTCCAAAATATTATTGTCTCTGGTGGGGCATGTAATATGCTGTTTAAATTTAGGCAGCCTGATTAAAGTCACCGAGAATGATAAAGACAGAGTCCGGGTGTTGTTGTTCTGTCTCTGTGATCAGATCAGCCAGCTGTTGCAGTGCAGTACTCACGTGTGCTTGTGGTGGAATATAAACACCGATGAGAATGCACGTGGAAAACTCCCGCGGCAAGTAGAATGGCTTACAGTTAATAAAAAGCAATTCCACATCAGGACAGCACGTCTTCTTTAACACAGTTACATCCGTACACCACCTTCTGTTGATGTAAAAGCATATTCCACCGCCGCATGTTTTGCCAGTTAACGCCTTATCGCGATCTGCTCTGAACAGCTGAAAGTCCGGTATGTGAAGCGCGCTGTCCGGAATGGCTTCGTTCAGCCAGGTTTCCGTGAAACACAGAGCAGCAGAGTTGGTAAAGTCCTTGTTATTGCATGCGAGCAGAAGTAGTTTGTCCATTTTGTTAGGAAGAGAGCGGACATTCTCCAGATGAATGGTAGGCAGCGGTGTTCTAAAGCCGCGTTGTCTGAGCCTGACGAGTGCGCCGGCTCCAGAAAAACGCCAGAAAAATCAAAACTGGTTGGTGATTAAATGGTGTGCACTGCCGAATGGACAAACATAAAACAGGACAAACTAAGAAAAACATTATGAAAGCTGGAGAGCTCCACGCCGAGGCAGCCATCTTATGACGTATTAATCATCGGCACCATCTTATGACGTATAAAGCATCTGTGTATTGACAAGATAAACTGCAGTTGAAATAAACTGTTTTTTCACTGTCCCTAATATGTACTGTGACAGTTCTCAAAAGCTTTGCTTTCTTGTGAGATGAAGAGAATTTCCATTGCAAAATACAGATAAGACGAAGAGACACTAACATTCTCAGTAAACATTTCAATACATGCAGACTTTTTGTGGACAAATGCATTAATATTTGGTTTAGATGCATATGCTTTAGTTGGTAAAGGGTCATATAGTAGGTGGCATATTCCTGCTGTGCAAACATAATTACAAAAAAAATCAACTCTTAATATAAAAGCAAATGATAACCCATTTTTTACACAAACTGTGTCCCTCTTTCATTGTTTAATATGCAGTAGTTTTTAAAACTTTTAAATAAGGTTAGTTAATGATTAGATTTCATGGTTTTGATAGGTTCCCTCATTTCAGTATGGCTTTGTTAAAAAGTTAAACAACCAGGCTTCTTAACACTGTAGTTGAGAGCATTACATTCAAATACCCAAAATGACGTCATGCAAATACTCCTCAAGACGAGTTTAAGATGACTTGATCTTGTAACAGCTGCTGTCTGTGTTATCATGAAGATGTTTGGGCTCTTAAGTTTCTTTCTTTTGGTGCTCCATTTATCTGCTGTTAGACGTGTTCCAGGATCAGTCAAGGAAATTATTCATGTGGAAACAACAATGAACTGGTATGATGCTAAGACTTACTGCCTAAATAACTCTGGGCTACCTTTTGTCATCTCAGATAAGAATCAGCTGAAGAATCTCAGTGGTTCTGCAAACCAACTCTCTTGGGTGGGACTTTTTCGTTTTTCTGTAGATTGGACATGGGTGGATAACACCAAACCCACTTATTTCAACTGGTATGGACAATGTTCGGCAATGAACAAAGCTGGATATTGGTTTTTTATGACATGCGACGTTAAACTGTTCTTTGTCTGTAAGATGCTTACTGGAGGTTGGGCCGTAATCAGGCAAAATAAAACTTGGCAGGAGGCACAACTACAGTGTGGGCTTACTGGTCTTGCGGTTATACTTAATGACGCAGACAACAGAATTATCAGTGCTTTGCTAGATGTTGGTTTGTTCTGGATTGGTCTCGCTACAGTTCAAGGAGATTCTTCTTTAAAAAAGACATGGAGATGGGTTGGAAACAACGAGCCTGTCAAATACTCTCAGTGGTTCAACAATTTGTTTTGTGCAGTGATGGACTGGAATGGATTCTGGTATGACCGCGTTTGCTTTGAGGAACACCCATTTATCTGCTTTGGAAATGTTAGTGGAGTTTCTCAATTCACTCTAGTAAATGAAATTAATATGTGGAACGACGCTCGGGCTCACTGCAAGTTGTTGAACATGGACTTAGTAATGGTGAGGACTGAAGAAGATTTGATTGCGTTAGTGGCATACGTCCAGAACATATACAGCTCTTCTGTGGACAGTCTTTACCTTTGGATTGGGTTGTATAATAACCCTTGGTATTGGTACATTAGCCCATTGAAGATTCAATATTGGAACATCATGCAACCTGATAATCTAGATTCCAATAACAGAAACATATTACCAGGCATACAAGCTTGTGGAGCTTTAAAGGATGGTGAGATGTTTGATGAGAGCTGTATTAATGCTCTTCCTTTTTTTTGCGTTGCCACAGTTCGCTCTATGATCCTGGTGTCTGAATTTAAATCATGGACAGAGGCCTTGAAACTCTGTAGAGACAGACATGTAGACTTTGTCAGTCTGGCAACAACTATGGAGCAGCAGACAGCTGAGAACAAGATCGAAAGTATCCAGAATGGTTATGTGTGGATTGGGTTGAACTTTCTGATGGGCAGTTGGATCTGGGTGAATGGAGATAATGTAAGGTATGAGAACTGGGTGACTGGTGGAAAACTACAGTGTCCAGCCGGTCAACGCTGTGGTGCCCTCAATGTAGCAAACGGCAAGTGGGAGGCAAGATCTTGTGATGAAAGACTGCAGTTTCTCTGTTTCCAGAAGTGACCTGAAAATCTGCTGAAATAACAGAGCAGGAGAGTTTATTAAATAGGTAGAAACTCTGTAAGGTTAGTAAATGCTTGAATAAAATATGTACTGTTTTAAGATGTAGTCTGTGTTACTCTGGGATCAGTTTTCATTTAAGTAGTTTATTAAGAAAGTGGGGAATTAGCTGTTCCATAGCTGCTCATGTAAAACGGCAATAAAATGTGACAAGTAATAAATGAAGAATGTTGTATAAGAAATGTAATACTTTAATGTTTTAAAAATCATTTTGTTGTTTTTTTCTCTGTGTAGGAGTGGTTTTTAAACTTAAATAATGAAAAAATAAATAAATAAATAAGTGGACTTCAGCTTTAAAAGTTGTTTATGTACATTAAAATATGTCCTGTTTAATTTTTTTTAATACATTATGCTGAATGACGATTGTCAGTCACGAGAGACAAAATGTTGATATTGCAATGTTTTTGATATTCAATGTATCATTAAATAGTTTTAATAAAATAGTAAATAAGCAGGAACAGATGCTATTCATTTTGCTCTTCTGATGCTCCCTGCAATGTTTGCTTTACTTGATCCCTTTTTACATATTGAAATTATTGCTTGCAGCTATTTTTGTGAACACCAATAATACACATTACTTTGTTTTCACAAAATACTTTCATTTTTTCTTACTTTCATACTGCATTTAATCCATCTAAGTGCACACACACAACAGTGAGCACACACACAGTGAACACATACCCGGAGCAGTGAGCTGCCATTGGCAAGCAGTTGGGGGATTGGTGCCTTGCTCAAGGAACTCACCTTAGCCATGGTATTGACGGTGGTGAGAGTGCTGGTTATACACTCTTATCACCAACATTCCCTGGCAGAGCTGACACTTGACCTTCTGATCACAAGTCCAACTTTCTAACCATTAGGCCATGGCTGCCCACGACTGCCCTGCCCTGTTAGTTCATGAGTTAGTGTCCTCTCAGTGTTGGGTTGCGGCTAGAACGGCATCCACTGCATAAATCAAATGCCAAAGTTTATTCTGCTGTGGTGACCCCTGATAAATCAGGGACTAAGCCAATGGATAGTGAGTGAGTGGCCGTAGTGGCCATATGGGTGTTTTTCCAGCACTGATTCCGCTGTGGCGACCCCTGATAAATCAGGGACTAAGTCAAAGGAAAGTGAGTGTGAGAATATTTATAATGTTTAACACATATTTTTCCATGATGAAGAATAATCATTTACATAAAATATAAAAATGATGCTAACATTTTTATCTGTACAGCTATAAAAACACATTTGTCCTGCGTATTGCCATTGTAGAGCTGGCCCAAGACTATTAAAACATATCTTAGATTGGATTAGACTGAACGAAGAAAGTCATATACACCTAGATTGTGTTGTGGGAGAGGAAATCATGATATAATGTTTATGTTTGGGTGATGCATGAAAAGTTGTTCAATAAGTTACATGTTCAAATATACAGACTGTAGTATTGGAGAGAGGCACAGCTCTACAGAACCCTATAGAAAACAAAACTTATCTCTTCAGAACTTTGGAACAGAACTTTTCTGCAACTCCAGATGTACATTATAATTTCACCATCCAGCTGGGGTCATCAACAGTTCATTCATTCATTTTCTTTTCTGCTTAGTCCCTTTATAAATCTAGGGTCGCCACAGCGGAATGAACCGTCAACTTATCCAGCATATGTTTTGTGGATGCCCTTCCAGCTGCAACCCATCACTAGGAAACACCCATACACTTCCATTCACACACATACACTATGGACAATTTAGCTTACCCAATTCACCTATAGCGCATGTCTTTGGACTGTGGGGGAAACCGGAGCACCCGGAGGAAACCCACGCGAACACAGGGAGAACTTGCAAACTCCACACAGAAATGCCAACTAACGCAGCCAAGGCTCGAACCAGTGACCTTCTTGCTGTGAGGCGAGAGCGCTACCTACTGCGCCACCGTGCTGCCGTCATCAACAGTTATGTTTTCTAATTCAGTCAGGAATCTTGGAGAGGGTTGGTGGATCTTTGATGACGAGCTGCCTTTCAAGTACCAGACCGCAAACACAGAATGATCAGGCATGTTTACACTAAACAACATTAGAAACATCAGACATTTCTTCACACAGCATGCTCCACAACGTTTTCTCCAAACATTTGTGATTTCTAGGCTGCACTTCCATCATTTAACCTTTAACCACTACAAATGATCCAACATGCTACAGCTCATCTGGTTTTCAATATGGCCAATAAAGTCCAAGTCTCAGCTCTCTTTATCTCCCTGCACTGGCAACCGGTTGAAGCTTGTATCAAGTTCAATAGATTGATGCTTACTTGCTCACTTTCCAGAACCTTTTCATTCACAGTGTCTTGCTGGTGAAACAGAAGTACTAATACCATATGACTGCCGAAACACTGCAACATTCAAACAACAACTCATCTCAAATTTTTTGATGCCTATGCCCTCCCTACACTAGATTTTATTTTGCTAACAATGTCAAAACCATTGGGTTAGTAGCGTTTCTCGTATTGCTTCTTATGAGTCACTTGATGCCTTACTCATTTGTAAGTCACTTTAGACAAAAGAGTGTGCTAAATTACTAAATGTAAATATAATTTATTGGTCAAGGATTGAAGGTTTTTGTATTTTGACTATTTTGTCCTTTAACCTTTTGTATTTTTATGAGCATCAGTACAATTGGGCAATGTACCTTAAGTTCTTAACAGGCATCATGTTGACCTTCTGTCCATAGGTTATCATTAAAACTGACAAATTAAAAATTTACTTAGAGTGGTGTCAGGAACTCAATTTAACCAAAGAAATGTGTATTTTGTTCTGGTAGTGCAAGTTAAAGTGTTAATGAGGATACAACGTGTGTCTGATAACAGACATATGGGAGAGTGTATGGAAAACGCCACAGGAGCTAAGCCTGTCACGCTCCTGATGTGAAGTTTGCCAAACATAGAGTGAGCGCACAAGCATCACCAAGAGCTCAACTTTCCAACATCCCCTAGGCCCTTAGGCCCTTTCGTCTGGTCAGGGGAACACACCGTGGCTAAATTAAGCATATGGGGTCGCAATGGGGGACCGAGCATAGCTGGCACCAAACCTCAGCATGTGGGTAGACCAAATGGGCCTACCAGACATCACACTGAGCCAGGCACTCGACTCCTCCACTAAGTCGGGTGCTGGGGGCCTCGGAGGAATTCTCTAGGGTTCGCCGAGCGAGGAACTCCAGGATTATAAAATCTTGCGAATGTATTAGGTGTCGCCCAGCCCGCAGCTCTACATAATCTACGTGTCACATTAAGCACAGTGCGCTGAGATAGCAATGAAAGGGCCGGGTCTGCCTCCTCTGCAGACAGTGCTTGCAGGCTTACTACCTGATATTAGAAGGGGTGGTAGGTACCTAGGCACAAAACTGAACCGGAGTCTCAGGTAAACGTGAGAGTAGGCCGGTCCGAATTCCTGGCACGATTTGCTAACCGAAAATGCCATCGGAATCCTAACCCTCCTTGCCTTCATGGACAGAAAACTTATAGATACTGAGTTGAGTGGCTCAATGGACCTAACCATAACCACTGGGGCTAGAGAGATCCCAAGAGTGCAAGAGAGGGGGGCGGGGATGGAATTAACCGTCTCATGCCACACGCCTCTAAGGAACCGGCGAATGAGGTTATGCTTTCTCAGCGTGCTACCATCCGCTGCCCCACAGAGACCGGGGATGGCAGCATGCCAAACCTTCAGTGTTCAAGAACCAAACCTTCAAGAAAACACAACACTAATCTGGCAAGCCCTGGTCCTTCTCCAGGGAAAGAACGGTTCTCCTTCTCTCCAAGCGGCACGCCTCAGGTTCGCTTCGCAGTCAGATTACCAAACTTAACGCAAACCTGTGACGGGAGCGTCAACTTCCTGTGGGGAGGCTTGACGCGTTCACTAACCAGTAGAACGGGCTGTGACGGCAGAGCACTTTGGAGTCGCGGCAAGAGCGCTCTCTGCGAGGAACAGTCAGCGTGGATGGGTTTGGTGGTGGAGCAGTTTTCCGAGCCCACCAAGAGATGATCTGCTCCATCGCGAACAGCTGATCTCTCACCACAAAGGACTCCTGGGTAAAGTCCCTGACAGTGTTGCTGAGTAGGCCTACTTGGGATATGGGCACGCCAAGAAAGCGTACTTTGTCGGTGCAGCACATATCTGCCAGGGTAAGCCAAGGGTGGCATTTCCGGACCTGATATATCCAACTAATGGCTAATCGCTGACAGCTGTGGAGCTGAGCTCCGCCAATTCATTTGGCATTCATTGGCCCGTTTTCTTACTCTTCATAGTGATTGGTCATCTGGCGTACTCCCATATGTCTGTTATCAGACACACATTGTAGTTCCCATGAAGGGGAACAGGTTATACGAGTCAGGCGATTGTATGTAATAACATGCTTAACATCTATTTTTGTACTGTGCATCACATTTGCCACCACATTTCTATGGCACAGTGTTTCATTACCCTGCAATAGGTAAAAACCAGTGCCAATTTCACTTCTAAACTACAATTGTGAATTAAAAACATTGCAAACATCGTTTTAAAAGCAGAGTTTAGAGTGATGGGGTAGTGCACAGTGCAAAAAGCCCTTTAAGTCCAGTAATAATTCAATTCAATTCAAGTTTATTTATATAGCGCTTTTTACAATGTAGATTGTGTCAAAGCAGCTTAACATGTTCTAGTAAAGTCCAGATTTTAGAATTTAGTTCAGTTTAGTTCAGTTCAGTTCAGTGTGGTTTAAGTTTCACTGCTGAAAGTTCAAATACTGAAGAGCAAATCCACCGAAGCGCAGCTCCACAAGTCCCGATCCGAGCAAGCCAGTGGCAACAGTGGCGAGGAAAAAAAACTTCACCAATTGACGAAGTGAAGGGGAAAAAAACTCGAGAGAGAGAGAGAGAGAGATCTGTTGGGCACGATAATTTTTTCTTCCGGCCAAACTTCCTGTGTGGAGCTGCAGTCTAGGCGCCGGAGGCTGGGGAAGCTAGACGTCCATCGTGGAAGCTGCAGGTGTGGTAGGGCACCGGCGAGGTCAGGCTGGCCCACAGGATCAAGCGTGGACTTGTTTGTCACTCTGGTCTTTCAGGAATCAGTCTCATGCACTCCATTCCTCCATGACCACCACAGCATCAGCTCGGGATACGGCCTGGTCCAGGATACCTTCGGATCATCTCTTCACAGGTCTAGGATCACATCAATGGCGCTGCATAGTCTGTAGGGGCTTTGGGATGAGTATCCCCAGGTGGAAATGGAAAATATTTAGCGTAGCTGCTGTTCATAGTGTATTTAAACCAGATGCAAAAAAATGGATTGTTAAAGATGAGAATAGCAGTTATATAAACAAACATGTAAAGCATATGCGAGTTTCTAACACAATGTTGGGTGCATTAAAACAGGAGGAATGTGTTCTACAGGTAGTTGTCAAGCCAGCTCACCTGTGTGCATCATACCGTTAAACAATGCATTGAGTGTATGCTTTACTAAAAAGATAGGTCTTTAATCTAGTTTTAAACTGAGGGAGTGTGTCTGAGCCTCGGACATAATCAGGAAGGCTATTCCAGAGTTTAGGAGCCATAAATGAGAAGGCTCGACCTACTTTACTCGACTTTGCTATTCTAGGTACTGCCAGAAGCCCTGCGTTTTGAGATCTCAAAGAGCGGGTTGGATTATAGCGAGACAGAAGGTTAGTTAGATAAACAGGAGCTAGATTATTTAAAGCTTTATAGGTAAGAAGCAATATTTTGTAATCAATACAGAACCTAACAGGCAGCCAGCGTAAGGAGGATAAAATTTGGGTGATATGATCATATTTTCTAGACCTGGTAAGAACTCTAGCAGCTGCATTTTGTACTAGCTGAAGTTTATTAATAGAGTGTGTTGGGCAACCAGCGAACAGAGCATTACAGTAATCCAGCCTAGAGGTCATAAAAGCGTGAACTAGCTTTTCTGCATCTGAGATGGATAGCATATTTCATAACTTAGTGATATTTCTCAGATGAAAGAAGACGGTTTTTGTGACATGGGAGATATGATTATTAAAAGTTAAATTGCTGTCTAATATAATGCCCAGATCTTTTACAGTAGAGCTAATGCTAACTTTGTATCCCTCTAATTGCAATCCCTCTAAGTTGTGAGATCTGCTGTGTACAGGATTTAGGCCCAATAAGTAATAATTCTGTTTTGTCTGAGTTTAAGAGAAGAAAATTGTTGATCATCCAGTCTTTAACATCTTTAATACATTCAGTTAGTTTAGACAGTTCAGATGCCTCATCAAGTTTTGTTGAAATATATAATTGGGTATCATCTGCATAGCAGTAGAAGCTGATCCCGTGTCTTCTAATAATGTCTCCCAGGGGTAGCATGTATATTGTAAACAGCAAAGGGCCTAAAACTGATCCTTGAGGCACTCCATACTTTACTGGCCTGGTTTGTGAAGGCTGTCCATTTATATTGACAAACTGGTAACGGTCTGTTAAGTATGACTTAAACCATTGTAGAGCCTGTCCCTGGACACCTGTAGAATTTAAGCGATCTATGAGGATATTGTGGTCGATGGTGTCAAATGCAGCACTAAGATCAAGTAAAACTAATAACGAGATGCAGCCTTGGTCAGCAGCTAAGAGTAGATCGTTGGTTATTTTCACTAATGCGGTTTCTGTACTGTGATGAGGCCTGAAACCTGACTGAAACACTTCAAAAGCATTGTTCATCTGCAGAAAGAGCATAATTGGGCAGAAACAACTTTTTCTAGTATTTTAGACATAAATGGAAGATTTGAAATAGGCCTATAATTAGCTAAGTTGCTGGGGTTCAGTTGTGGTTTCTTAATAATAGGCTTAATAACAGCTAGCTTGAAAGGATTTGGAACATGGCCTAATGATAAAGAAGAGTTAATAACATTAAGAAGAGGTTCTCCTACTACAGGTAGCAACTCTTTCAGTAATTTTGTTGGAATTGGGTCTAACATACATGTAGCTGGTTTAGAACCGTTTATAAGTTTATCTAGCTCTTTCTGTTCTATCATTATGAAGCACTGTAGATTAAATTGATTCAGTGGAATGTTTATTGAATCTGAAGTATAGTGTGGTGCAGAAAGTTTAACATCTTCTATTTTCTGTCTGAAGCCTTCTATTTTATCACTGAAGAAATTCATGAAGTCATCACTATTAATGTGCGGAGGGATATTTTGTTCCAAAGATGACAGATTATTTGTTAATTTACCAATGGTGTTAAATAAGAATCTAGGATTGTTATGATTATTTTCTATCAGTTTGCAGAGGTGCTCGACCCTGGTGGATTTTAGAGCCCTCCTATAGCTGGACATACTATTTTTGTACGCGATTCTAAAGACCTCTAATTTAGTTTTTTTTTCACGTACGTTCCAGGGCATGAGTTGCTGTTTTGAGAGCACGAGTATGACTATTATACCCTGGTGTAGTTTTATTTTCTCTAGCCTTTTTTAATTTAATGGGTGCCACAGTATTTAGTGTGTTAGTAAAGATAGCATCCATACTGCTGGTTACTACATCAAGGTCATTTGCGTTCGCGGGTGCATTTAGAAATATAGAAAGATCAGGTAAGTTATTTGTAAATTCGTCTTTAGTGGATGGGACGATAGTTCTACCAGGACGATATATCTGTGCAGATCTGCTAATTTCAGGTAAACACAGCTTATATAATAAGAGGTAGTGGTCTGTTATGTCATCACTTTGTGGTATAAATTCTCTACATCAATGGCCTCAATTCCATGGGACAAAATTAGATCTAATGTATGCTTTAAGCTTAAAATGCAACATATAAAACACTTGTGCGTTAAGTTAAACTGGCTTTATCAAATAAATTCCTCTTCCTCTCTTTTGTCACAAAATCTGTATCAATCATCATAAGGGTTTGTTTACTTGTGAGATGAGAAGAATTTCTATTGCAAAGTACAGATTAGCTGAAGCAAATCCTGACACCAACATTTCAACTCAACCTTTTCATTTCAATACATCCTCACTTGAACAAACACAAACATGCAGATGTATTGGGGGTTAGATACATATGCTTAAATTGGTGAAGACTCAAAGACGTATTCCCTCTATGCAATAATTATTTAGTATAAATTTAAAATACAACTGTTAATTGATACTTAAACTGTTAATTTAAGTAGTCGTAACTCAAATTCTGATACTGCACTCCTTCATAACACTGTATGGAGCAGATTTGAGACCTTATAAATATAGTTAGATAACTTTAACATGAAATATTTTTGACTGATTCCCTCATTTCAGTATACTTTTATTGGAAGGAATTTGAATAACCTTATTATCTTTACACAGGCTCAAAATGTACTATTCAAATATTCACAATGACTACATGCAAATGAACTTTAAGAATAGTTTAAGATGAGAGGTTTTTGTATTATCATGATCAAGATGTTTTGGCTCTTGAGTTTCTTTCTTCTGGTGCTCAGTGTATCTGCTGTTAGACCCGTTCCAGGATCAGTCAAGGAATTCATCCATATGGAGAACAATTTATCATGGTATAATGCAAATACTTACTGCCTAAGCAACTTCCGACTACCTTTTGATATCTGGAACAAAAATGAACTGAAGAATCTCAGCGGTTCTAAAAACCAGCTCTCTTGGGTTGGACTTAGTCGTATTTATTCAGCTTGGAAATTGATGGATGAGACGAATTCCACTTATTTCAACTGGTATGGAGAGTGTCCTGCAATGAACAGTGCCGGGTATTGGTATATTACATCATGTGATGCTAAACTGTCCTTTGTCTGTAAGATGCTTTCTGGAGGTTGGGTCGTAGTCAAGGAAAGTAAAACTTGGCTGGAGGCGAAACAGCAGTGTGACACTTATTATGCTGGTCTTGCGATTGTACTTCATGATGCAGACAACAAAAATATCAGTTCTTTGCTAGATGTTGGTTTGTTCTGGATTGGTCTCGCTACAGTTGACCTGGAGATGGGTTGGAAACAAGAAGCCTGTCACATAATCTCAGTGGTTCAACCACTTGTTTTGTGCAGCGATGGACTGGAGTGGATTCTGGCATGACCGTGTTTGCTTTGAGAAACACCCATTTGTTTGCAGCAGAAATGTTTCCAAATTGTATGAAATCATTCTGGTGAAAGAAAAGAAAATGTGGAACGAGGCTCAGGTTCACTGCAAGTTGTTGAAGATGGACTTAATCATGGTAAAAACCGAAAAAGATTTGATTGCAGTAGTGACGTACATTCAGAAAATATACAACTCTTCTGTGGACAGTCTTTACCTTTGGATTGGGTTGTATAATAACCCTTGGTATTGGTACAGTAGCCAATCAAAGATCCAATACTGGAACATCATGCAACCTGATAATCTAGATTACAATAACAGAAACATAACACCAATCACACAAGCTTGTGGAGCTGTAAAGAATGGCGAGATGTTTGATGAGAGCTGTAATGATGCTCTTCCTTTCTTTTGTATGGCCATAGTGAACTCTATGATCCTGGTGTCTGAACCTAAATCATGGACAGAGGCCTTGAAACTGTAGAGACAGATATGTGGAATTTGCCAGTCTAACATCAGTTGCGGAGCAGCAGACAGCTGAGAACAAGATCAAAAATATCCAGAATGGTGTTGTGTGGATTGGGCTGAACTTTCTGATGGGAGGATGGATTTGGGTGAATGGAGATAATGTAAGGTATGAGAACTGGGTGACTGGTGGAGAGCTACAGTGTCCAGCCGCTCAACGCTGTGGTGCCCTCAATGTAGCAAACGGCAAGTGGGAGCCAAGATCTTGTGACGAAAGACTGCAGTTTCTCTGTTTACAGAAGTGACCTGAAAATCTGCTGAAGTAACATACAGTAGCAAGAGACTTTATTAAATATGTAGAAACTCTGGAATCTCTCTGTTTCCAAAAGTGAGGTATAGGAAGACTTGAAAACCTGCTAAAGCACCATCATTTTAGGGTTTTATCAAATATAGTTTCTCTATTTTTTCCACGATGGATTAGAATTTTGTCAGCTATTCCAAAAGGACTGTGTAGTTGGTTAAAATGTAACTGTAAATTGTGGTTGAGATCTGTCATTAAGATTGCTAATGAATACAAACAGAGTAGTTTTGGTGCTTTGGGTGTAAGAAAATTGCTGAGTAAATAAAATGCATTATTAGTAGTAGTAGTAGTAGTAGTAGTTGTTGTTGTTTCAATATTAACATCTCTTTGACAGCACTGTTAAATGTCGACAACTTGCTGAATGGCAAACTGAATCAACAAAGATGCGAATTATCTGTTGTCACAGCTTTTTGGATTTACATCAGTGATTCTGTTATTTTCCTTTTTATTATTGTGAAACTGCTTTGAAACATTGCATTCATTACAGCATTACATTTGGCATAATAAATTGATTTTATCTCTAAGTGGGTTTGTTCTTCTGTTCTTCTTTTAACTTTATTCATTCTTTAAATATGAGTGTTAGCGGCAAACAAAATTACCAAAATTAGTTTAACTATTGAATATTTAGGTGACACAGTGGCTCAGTGGTTAGCACTGTCGCCTTACAGCAAGAAGGTTGCTGGTTTCTGTGTGGAGTTTGCATGTTCTCCATGTTTTCGCATGGGTTTTTCCTGGGTGCTCCGGTTTCCCCAACAGTACAAAGACATGCGCTACAGGTCAATTGAATAAACTAAATTGGCCATAGTGTATGAGTGTGAATGAGTGTGTATAGGTGTTTCCCAGTACTGGGTTGCAGCTGGAAGGGCATCCGCTGTGTAAAACATATGCTGGATAAGTTGGCAGTTTATTCCGCTGTGGCGACCCCTAATGAACAAAGGGACTAAGCCGAAGGAAAATGAATGAATGAGTTCTAACACTTCTTGAGTAACAGGCATGCAAACTTTGGAGGGAAAACTTTTTTCAAGAAAAATAACAAGCAGAGGATGTTTGATTTTGTCAGGTAAAGTTTGTTTTATTTGACATGTAATAAACCAGTAGCCATTTTAAGCCCACTGAACTCGAAATGAGTTATTTTTGTGTAGAATATTTTGATGTAAAGTGTTTTTGTTGTTGTAGCTGAGCAAAGAACACAAGCATATACTGCAATAAGCTAATAATACAAATAGCTAATACACAACAGCAAAAAAAAAAAGATAAATACGATTATCTGAACTTATTTGCTTACTTATTTTTTCTCTTCATCTGTGGTTCTGTTTTCTGATAAATCATCAGGGATCACAAATCTCTCTTATGATATAAAAATTTACATTGCAAAGTGTTAGATTAGCTGAAAAGACATCAAGATCTTTACTGAACCTTGCTATTAAAATAAATACTTTTCATGCACTCAAACTTAAGTAAACACTTTCTTCCATCAGATATACAGTACAAAAACATTTAAATATAAATTGTTACACTTTTTAACTCTCTGATTAAATAATGTTGACACTTTAATAACTACACTGATTGAAAGATTGATGTTTGAATATTATTTTACAGTTGCAAATTTGAATGTTCAGACTTGTAAAATACAGGTTATAGGTTGTTTTTTATGTTTATTATTAAAAATTACAAGTAATAATTTTCTAGTTATGTTAAGCTATAGAATATTTTACTTGTTCAGAGAAAGTTTGTGTGCCATTGTGATGATGACTGATTATTGAGTGATTATTTAGCCATTACTTTTCAGTGAAAAAATCAAACCAGTTTTACACGTTATGAATTTGCTCAACATTAGCGGCAACACTAAATATTTCCCACATTTGCCATAATGAATTGATTAAGTCTTTAAGTTGGTTTATCATTTCATGAATATGTTGTTACTTTAAAGGTGCATTTTAAGGTAAGTACAGCTAAATGCAAAGTTAATAATCATTTATGTTACAATAAAAGCACTTTAAATAGTCTTTGTACGTTTGTTTTCTTTCAAACATATCTTTTAAGGTTGAGTGTTCAGTGTCTGAATCAAAGCCCTAATCCATAAAAAAAAATCAATGTCACATATATGTCTTACTGATGTTAAGATACTTCTGTGTCTGTAGTCTCTAAAATATTTTCTTTCTCAAGAGATGAAGAAACTCTCCATTGGAAAGTAACAGTATGTCTTCACTGTACCTGTTCCTCTAAATGCATGCACAGTAGGGCAGCACATTATATCATTTTAGCATCGATATCGTAATGTGTGCATCTGCAATGGTCACAATATCACAAGATATACAATGTTGAGTCTGAATTATAGTTTAGCAGGAGCTACACAATTGTATTTAATCACTATATTTATATGAAATTTATATGGTTTATGCAAAAATGTTTTTCTCACTTAGAATTTTTGTCTTGTTTCTAGTCCAAATATCTAAATTTCAAAGCGAATAGCAAGATTATTTCACTTCCCCCACTGGCAGATAATTTAGCTTGTTTTAAGGAAAAACTCTTAATTTTGACTTCTTTTTTCTGATGGTGAAAACAAACAATATTTTTACTTGCTCTAAGGATTTTTTGAACTGTTTATTTGGACTAGAAACAAGACAAAAGCAAAGTAATAAAAACATTTTTTGCATTCCTTAAATATGGTTAGACTCTCAAGAAAACCATCAAATAGTGCTATTCAAACTATCTTGTGAAACTGTGTTCATATCGTAATATTTATCGCAGAAAAATTAAATATCGCAATATCAGATTTTTCCAATATCATGCAGCCCTAATTCACAGTTTGTATTTACCAAACACACTTGTTTCTGATACAGCTTTATAGAATAAAAAATATATTAACATTTACTGACACATATAATATTTTAACATATATATTTTAGAAAATCCAGGAAAACTGAGATTTTTTCGATCCTCAATATACTTGGATTAAATGGAGAAAAATCCCAGAATGATTTATTACAAAATCTTGTTCTCTTTAGTTGAAAATCAAAAGTCATATTTATTTCGGATGGCCTGTGGTTAACTAAAGAATCGTGAAATTTAGTCTAAGAATAATAATTTCATGACATCATGAAATGTCTATTTTTGTCAAGCTGATTTACTGGTAAGTTAACAAATAAAAAAATGCCTTAATAAGGTTGGCATAATTGACTTGACACTTCTATCCCAAGCTGTCATGTGAGATCCTCACCATATGCCCTCTGTTCAGATCCATTATGACAGTTTTTGGGATAAGTCGGTCTCTAACCAACACATTTAGCAACAGTCTCACAGTTACACATCACACGTTACATGAAGATGTTATCTAGTCTCTGTGATCTCATTTGTCAGCACATGGCAGTAGATGTTGAAAACACCAGTGGAATATGCTGCATGCACAATTTAAAAGAGCTCTTTAATAAAATATGCATTTTTATCTTTTGTGTCTCTACAGGGTTGTTAAAGAAGAAGTCTCGGACGACAATGCCAAACTGCCTTGTTTCAATGGGAGAGTGGTGTCATGGGTGAGCTGCGATTTTGTAACTTCTGGCTTATATAACATCTGAATCAGAGTGGAAAAGGCAGGCAGTCATGCATTCATATGTCATAAGAAAAAGGCAGCACATGCGCTAAATCATATACTGGACATCGGCAGTTTAAGTTCACCAATTCATTACACTAATTAAGTCTGAAAGGCACTTTGAAGTCTGACCGACTCTAAGGTGTAATGCATAATTCAGGAAATTACGTTCTGCTGGATGCCGTTTTTATTTGGTGCCTTTGAGGCCTTTGTTTGTTGTGCTATTTTTTCTTCTTCAGGAGTTTAGTAGAACAGTTTAAACATCCTATTCATTATTCACCCAAAAATGAACATTTTCTCACCATTGTCCACACCTTGTTATATTTGTTGAACATAAAAAAAGATATCCTTAGGCATCAAGACAAAATTTTTACATATTTTTCATAAGAGCATATAAAACGTAAAGCAATAGTTCACCAATAATAAAATAATAATATTAGTAATAATGCAATGTACTTTTTCTTTCTCTAATAACAAAAGAAGAACTGCTCCTATAATTTCATTCACTCATTAATTTTCTTTTTAGCTTAATGAACCGCCAACTTATCCAGCATATGGAGGATGCCCTTCCAGCTGCAACCCATCACTGGGAAACACCCATACATTCCCATTCACACATACACTACGGACAATTTAGCCTACATAATTCACCTATACCGCATGTCTTTGGATATGTGGGGGAAACCGGAGCAACCGGAGGAAACCCACATGAACACGGGGAGAACATGCAAACTCCACACAGAAATGCCAACTGACCCAGCCGAGGCTCGAACCAGCGACCTTCTTGCTGTGAGGCGATCGTGCTACCCACTGCGCCACCATGACGCCCTTATATAATTTCAGTAAATATAAATTAGCATCAAACTTTAAAGAGATCATGAACTGGCTTTTTAAACAGTTTTATTCTATTGCTTGAGATCCACTTATGACATTTGTATTGTTTTTATTTTTAGAAAACATCAAAAATCAATAAGTAATATGTTTATTCCTACTCTGGTTTTGAGGCCTGTTTGGTAATTGCAGCAATTTTCTGCTAATTTTCTTTGCATTTATGTGTCTGTTTTTAGCTTGTACTGGCCGAGAGCTCTCACACAGATGGGATGTCGGTGTGCACTGACAGTCATACTGAACATCCTCCACCGCTGGAGAGGACAGGAGGCATCGGAGACTCCAGACCGCCCTCATTCCAGTGAGTATCAACACACATGTTCCCTGTGTAGAAAACATACTGGATATATAAAACATAGTGTGCTCACTATGCACATGCAGCTCTTGCGATTATGTCAGTTCAGCACAAAAACATGATTAATGGAGCGAAGACTTCCAGTATGTAAAAGTATGGCATTAACCTGACCTTCTGATGTAGTTAATAAATCAACATGCTATTTTATTTTTCAAAATTTGGATAAATTCGAGGTTCAGTTTAATGTAAGAAAGTCTTAATTTTCCTCTTAATATTGTAATGTATTTCTGTTATATGGGTGATTTTAGAATTGCATGGTACATTTGTTTTGTTTCAAAGAAAAAAATTATATTATAAAAAAAAATGAAATATAACAGTTTTGTGTAATAACACAATTATATCAAGTTATTTCCAAAAATAATCTTTGTATGTCTATTTAGTGTATGTATGTATGTCCTGATCCTCCAGGTTGGGGGTTGAGCGTTGGGCTAGATGTTAAGAAACACCAATATGGTGCGGCTAAATATCAACTTCGATAGAAAATGCCCCTGGGAGTAAGTATTTAGAGACATTTTATTTTATATTATAATATAAAAATGCTAACTTAAAAATATTATAATGTAAAAATAGGCCCCCACTATACCTATTTTTTATTAGATTTTTTCAGTTTTTTTTTTTAATCTGTATTTAACAAGATCATCCATAGTATATAATACAGAATAAAATAAATTACAGACTTAGACTTACAGTCTTAGATTTCTTACTTTGCCACTATCTCCTCAAAATAAAAATAAACAAAATAATCAATTTATTTATTAATTAAAAACAAAACAAACATATCTTCAGAAAAAGAGAAAAATTATCAAATAAACAAATCAAGTTAGGTTACAATGAATTTGTAAATAAGAATAAAATTAAACTGTTTAAATAGATGAAAACTGTCTTTCCAAAAGACAGTCCTTGCAGAAGTTTACTGTGTGTTAACTATACCTATTTTTGATTGTCTCTGCCACTTAAATTTGACATTCAATTGCAATTATTATGATATAATGAAGTCTAATTTTCAAACTGTTTGTGTGTTGACTATACTAAGTTAAATAAACATTTGCATGAAACATCTATTTTTTGTATTATTTGTCATTTCAGTTTTTCCTTTGTTCTGGTCAACTATGCTACATCTGTCATAAAAAAGGCATAACAATCCTTAAAACACAAATTCTTTAAATAAATGCATGTGACTTACTCCATGTGATGTCACTTCCTCTGGCGGGAAACTCTGGAAGGCATTAGGCATAAATTTACGTGTATACAATGTTTAGCATACGCCAATAGTAGAAAGATTATTTGTCAACCCTGATATTGTGATATTAATTTTTCATTCACTTTTTAAAAACAATAAAATGATGAAAATGCATAAAATTCTGTGGTTTGAGCTTAGCATTTTGAGCTAAAGCACAGAATGGTGGAAAATGTCAACTGTGTTTTAGTCAACTCTGTTAGCGGTTTAAAAAATGTAACAATAGTTTGAATAATAATTAGTAGCAGAATTAAATGTTCCCTATTCCACATTTAACCATTTTGCATTATTTTACATTTTTCTGTACATCATGCATCTGTTGTATGACATTCCAGTTTAAGGAAAACTAATGGAAAATGTTTGAAATATGCCCTCAATTCTGGAGTGAGTGATATAACTGAATATTTAAGGTGGAAGTGAAGCAGTCCCATCCATTATATTTTCATTAAAGTGGAAATAAATTTACAAACTAATGTAAACTTGACTGACTGCTTGACTTCCACTTTAAGGCATGTGTCCTCCGAAGCATTTTTTCCCCCAAGATGTGTGTTTTTTTTTTTTAACTTTTCTTTTTTCTGTTATTGTCAGTGAAAGCAGCACATTTTTTTACAAATTCCAGCAGCATAGCAAAACACTGAGCATGTGTTTTACACAGCATGTGTCTGAGCACTCACTGTTTTTTTTAATACTCCAACAGTAGCAGAAGCATTAACATCTGACCATTTTTAGAGGAGTGCTGGCGTTTTCAGTGCTTTCGGTGGACACACACCCTTCGCGTTCTTTGCACCGTAGTTATTAACTAGTTAATTTTTTTGGTGTCATTGCGTTTTATGCTCAACCCCTGAAAACTTCCATTTATAGCGTGCAGCAGATGTGTTGATTTTCTCAAATGAGCGCACATGCTTATACACACTCACATTAGTGTAACTCGCACGTTCTCCATTCATCATCCTTACCTGCACACACACTTTATAAACCTCCATGCTTCTATTATATAAGGTTTTTCTTTCGCAACATAACATGTGTACTGTATTTTCTGAAATATATCACGTTTTTTGATCATCTGTAAGTTGATATGTAATATATGCCAAAGCTGCTTATATAATACAATTAAAAGTCAAACACACAAAACCATCAGAAAGCTTGCACACATTTGAATTTGTGCTGAGAAACATTTGAATGTTTTTATTTCACACACACCCTTTCAGTTTAGCTTTAAATAAATTTGCTTAGACTTGTTGTGTATAATAGTAAATTCTGCGATTATTTGTGTTTTTTATGCTTATATTTTTCATTCTATCTCTGTTGTCAATACAGTTAAAAGGATTCTTGGTGAAGTGACGGGAACTAAAATATGTTTTTGTCGATGTTTTGCTTTATTCATGACAACTGGTGGCCTTTTACATTATATTAAAATAAATAAATTCAGAATGTAACTTGCACAGTTAAAAAAAAAGACATTACCTTGAAAAAGGAATGAAAATTTTAATACTAAAAAACTAACAAATAATTTAATTAATAAGTTGATTATTGTAGTGTACAGAGAGCTGTAAAAAAAAAAATTTGTAGTTTGGGTTGTCAAAATCTTCCAAGAAACCTGCTTATTTAACCTCCAGGGAGCATTTACTCCCAGTTGGGAATCCTGGATCTACATAATAATCTCTCTCACACACACACACACACACACACACACACACACAAACACACACACACACACACAAACA
>CAIGQW010054176.1:207389-224940 GCA_903798125.1 Danio choprae | reverse complement strand
CACGCACGCACGCTTGTTTATGTTGTGTGTTGTGGATGGAGGAATATCAACAGCAGAGAGAGAGAGAGCAGATCCTCTGGCTCCTGCTCCCCCACTGGGCTCAGTCATCCAGAAAGCATGAGACACAAATGTTGAAGGGAGTTGTGCTAAACAATGAGTGGTGTATCTGCTCATAGCACAACACCCCAGATGGGACCTTTGTATTATGCAACAGCATTACCAAATATAAAATTATTAATGTTCTAGATTAAAGTTCAGAATGAGGTGAGGACTCTTAGGCATCTTATGATATTGACTTTACAAATATATTTCAACTTATTTCTAATTGAATTTAAATGTCTTCATGTATAGTGCAGTCATATAAAAATGTAATATAAAGAAGTTGATGTGAGTTTACAAAATATAAAAATGTTCACGAGCAGAATTTATGTAAGAATAATGAGGCATAATACAGGGTACAAAATATCCTACTAAAACCTTTCAATAAAGTCTCATTGTAAACATTAGATAAAGGAATAATTCGTCTAAAAGTGAAAATGTATGCACTCTCGGTGTGAACATGAAGATAACAGATGCCATGCTGTGTAATGGTGTTGTGTTGTGGCCCTTTTTTAAGCTTCCAAAAGCACATAAATCCATCAAACCTAGCCCATAACATGTGTCTTATGAAATGTTTTTGTTTTCTTTTACAAAACAAATCCCATGAACTCAAATCACTGACTTACTGTGGTGATATAGAAATAAATGAAAATGAGTTGTCCAATATTCTTTATTATTACACAGCTGTCTTGAATACTTGATTCTGATTGGTCAGTATGTCTTGACAATCCAAGGTATGTTTTTCCCAGATAAGAACCGCTGAAACAAAAAAAACAGGCTCATTTACTGGGTTCACGGTGAATAAAATCATATTGATATGCTTTAAATAGTATCTAATTTTCTACAATGAGACATTTTTTATTTTAGAAAAACAGCCGGAAACACATTGGACTGAATGTTACATTTTGAAAGATTGAAATGTAATTTTCTTCTAAAACATACAATAATAGCCACTTTTTAAAACGGTGTACAATTTGTGACTTTCGCTGTATGTGAAAAGATAGTTTGACTAACAAACTTACAGTTTAACGGCATCATTTATTCATTTTTCCTCTGTAATTTACATTTTTATAAAAAGCATTATTGTAGAATACATTGTGTTGAAACTCTTCACTTGTTTAATTAATATGTCTGTGTAATATGAGTTCAAATCAATCCAGCTTTGGTATAATGTTGGAGTGTCAAGCCAAGCATATGGGAATATACATGCAAATGATGTTTAGTTCACTATCACTGTCTGTGATAATTCTGCCCTCTTGTGTTGGAATTTTAAACTGCACTTCAAATCACAGACTCATTGGATTATATAACAGTCAAGGCATGCCCCTAATTTCTAACATTGGTTGACTGGATAACTGCATATACATTTGCATCACATTTAGCATGTATGCAGTGTGCCTCACATTTGTAGAATAATACACTAATACAATTATGCTATACTAAATTTGGTCTTGATTTTTATTTTCTTGAGAGTTTGAAGAGATGTTCAGCAAGACTGCATTTATTTGAAAATACAGTAATATTGTGAAATAGTACTACAATTTATAATAAGTGTTTTTATAATGTTATTTATTCCTGTGATGGCAAAACTGATAATAAAGTTAAAAAACAATACTGCTTGGCACAATATTTATCAGAAAAATAAACATTTGTACAGGATTCTGAAAGCAATTGAAGCTATTGTTATTATTATTTTCTGAATGAAATGGAAAGAACTGAAGTGAATACTTATTTTACTTTTAATTATTTAGCCTCATATTTCCACTGTATCCACATCACTGGCTACTTAAAATATTGTATTTGATTTTTTTGTAAAGGTCAGACTCTTCTTTTGTCATATACTGTTATTAAATTCAGCGATCAGAATGATATATACAGTCCTTTATAAGGCACCTTTACTATAAAGACTGGTTTGCAGGAGGCAGAAGGTTTGTAATGTTCTTTAGTAAAGGTGAAATAGATTTCTCACCTTGCTCAGGTTTCTGCTGAAAGCACACATATGTTGGTATACCTACACAAAAGACACACTTGCTGGCCCCAGGGGTGTTATTCCGAAACCCATCTTTCATGATGAAACACCCACTATGTGTCATTACCATTATTCACCAAGTAAACTATCTCTCTTGCTTTCCTTGACTGCCTTTCTCACACACAAAAAAGCTCAAACAGTCTGCATTACAATGATTATATCTTACATGCATTTAGGTGATTTTCTCCTAAGTGTGATAGATAATATAGTTGTTGTCTGATGTCACTGAGAGCTCATGTGTTTGTGTGTGTGTTTGTTTGTAGTGCCAATGCAGTGAACAGCAGAGATGGACTGGACACAGAAACTGGAAGTGAATCTGTTCTTCGTCATCGTCGAGAGCGGGAACGAGAAAGAACCAGACGGAGGAGAGATGATTGTGAGTAAATATAAGATTTTTTAAAAAAGCATCTTTTTCGAGGCAAAGTGACAATGTGCTTTATTGTCACTGATGACAATGAAGAACCTTTTACATACAGGTTGACTACATTGCACAAAAGGTTTCTTATGGTGACACATGATTATTTTATTTTAATGATTGTTTCTTTTAAGAACTGTTGTGAAAGGTTATTTAGGTAACCAAATGTGGGTCTTTCATGGAATCACAGAGAAAAAAATTTAATTAATATACTTTTTGAAGTCCTTAGAATCAATCACTGTTTTACTTAGCAAACAAAAAACCAAGCAAGCAAACATTTTCAATTTAAAGGCACAATATGTACGATTTGTTCATTACAATATCCAAAAAAACACTAGTACAGTGTTGTATATTTTGCTGTCCCAAATGTTTCAAAGAATGTTCAAATCTTGAGAAATAAGCAATGTCGCTGGCTTTCTGCCTTAATCCACTTCAGGTTTTGAATACTTTACCTCGTCTGCAGGAGTCCCATAGGATTTAATGAAGATGACAAATCCCATGATTCCACACTATGTCACAGGGTCATCAAACTACATCTTTGTTTGTTGTGAATATGCACCCTCTAGTGGCGAAAATTACATACTGTGCCATTAAATATGACAACTTTGAAGTAGAAAAACAGAATAGTACTTTCTTTTTTCTTATAAAATGTACTCAATTCATTTCAATAAATAATTTTAGGTGACCAAATCTCTGCTGTACATGCCACAAAGATTTTGCATTCTTACTCAAAGTTGATATAATCATGGCTTGATCTTACACTGAGTATGTCAAATGCTTTTACGCCTTCTCAATGTGGGACGTTTGCCTCATTGGTGAGCTAAATATATTTGTCTTTTCAAACTGAAGTCAGAAAGTCGTGTGTGTGTGTGTGTTTATGTATATGACTGGCTTTTTGTGTTGTTGTGTGCGTGTGTGTGTGTGTGTGTGTGTGTATTTGAATCTTTGTAATTTAGTGTACTTTTAGCTCATTTATCTTCTGAGAGGAAAGTCTTAAATTATCCTTAATTACCTTCCCTGACAGACTGAAATGACTTCATCTTTTCTAAATGTGTTCTCACATTAATATTACTGAAGAATACAAATAAAGCAGTCAGTCATGTAAATGGCACTTAACAGACACACTTGTTGTACGCTTTCTCTCTTTTTTCCTTTTGTTGTATATTTGATCTTCCCTTAATTGATCGATGGTACAATGCATAATTTCCTGAATAAATGTGAACGCATTGTACAATGGCAAAAATGTTATTTATTTACACCAGTAAAGCCAAATTACACACCCTTCCTGTCGTCCATTCAACATGGTCCTCACCCTAAGAAAACAAATGCTTTCTCACACACAAAGTGAGCCAGACATCACAGTAATTTATCTGTGTGTTTGTGACTGTAGCGCAGGATTCTCTGTTGGCCCATTAGTCCCGGCTGATCATTAATCAGTGTGGCTTAATTAGGTGGCTGGTCTGGAGACAGTGTCAGCGGTGACACTGCAACACTCTCAGTTCAGAATTAATAGGACAAAGAAGAAAGAAAAAAATGTGAGGTTGTACAAGACGCGCTGTTCCTCTGAGAATAACCAGGACCATATTGATTCTGAGCCCCCCTGACTGAATTTTGTGCTGTCCTTTCATATTGCAAGGCAGTGGTGAGGCTTTATTATTTTATTTCTTTCTTTCTTTTTTTACAGAACACAGAATTTGTTTTACTAGATAACAATTTCTATAAAAATGTCAAGGTAAAAAAAGGGTTGTGGGTTTATGACATTGGTATAAAATTTGTGCTTGAACAAAAGTAAAAAGGAAGGAAGATTCATTCATTCATTTTCATTTCGGCTTAGTCCCTTTATTAATCTGGGGTCGCCACAGCGGAATGAACCGCCAACTTATCCAGCATATGTTTTACGCAGCGGATGCCCTTCCAGCTGCAACCCATCACTGGGAAACATCCACACACACTCATTCACACACATACACTACGGACAATTTATCTTACCCAATTCACCTATACCGCATGTCTTTGGACTTGTGGGGGAAACCGGAGCACCCGGAGGAAACCCACGCCAACACGGGGAGAACATGCAAACTCCACACAGAAATGCCAACTGACCCAGCCGAGGCTCGAACCAGCAACCTTCTTGCTGTGAGGCGAATGTGCTACCCACTGCGCCACCGTGAGGCAAGGAAGGAAGAAAGAAAGAAAATAATTTAATTGGCTATCTGAAAAATATATTTAGAGAACATGGGGGAAAATTGTCAGGTGTAGAAGTTACAAATGTGTATACACTAACATAATTGTATATGACAACATTCAAATAATACAAGAGTTAAGAAAAGTAAATAATGTAAAATGTGGTTTTATGTACAACGAACATTTATAATGATGTATGTCTTTTTTATCATTTCCAATCTCACACATTTGACAAAATTCATGATTTATTACAATATTTTATATTACGTTCAAACATATTTGTCTGTGTACAAATTTACTTTAAATATGTACTTTTTTAATGAATACTAAGAAAGGTGTATAGCCTAACATGTATTTATTTTCTTTTGATTTATTATTTAGTTTTTAAGCTGAACACAAAACACAACAAAAACAGCATCCTAAGAAGGGGTACAATTATTTAAATAACATAAAAATAAAAATGCAACATCTAAACGTGAAAAAACAGCAGTTAGTTAGGCAGTAGACCTCACTCACTCATTCATTTATTTATTAATTCGCCATAGCCTACATATAAAAGCTAACGTCACAAAATATACATTTTAACCTCTCATTTCTATTTAGCGATTTTTTTGATTCCTCGGAAGGTTTGTGAACACCCTCCATTGTCACCCAGCGGGCAAATGTTGCTTGTATATCATAATTGTATGATGATTATTGGTGCGGTCTCGTGCCCGACGCAGAAATCGAAAAAAAGAAAGAGAGCGCTCATTGTCCGCGCTCTGCTTTTGATGAATGGCGGTGCGCGCGTGCACAAGGGGCGGGTAATAAATTCATATCGCGCGCTCCCGCGGGAGTTTAGCCTGTGTAGTAGTTTTACGTGAGCACCGCCAAAGAGAAGCTCGTCTATGGTTAGCGCTTTCTGAGGTAAGGCGACTTCACTTTACTTACGTGTTTATTTTTGAGTGACCATAATTAAGGCTTCATAATGTTTAAGGGGATTTTGTAGCATTTTATTAACATTATTTGTCATGAAGGTAGTTGCAATAAGTGTGTATTTTGGGTTGAGCAAGTGATGAAACGATATTACAAATAGAAAACACTGGCTAATATCTAGAGAATAATACATTTAAACTCAAAAAATAAATAATACAATTGTTCTATTAATTAACAATGTTTAAAAATATTTTGTAATATATTTAATACTTGAATTATGTAGAGAAAGACAGAGATAGGTATACATACGTTTTTGTATTTTTATTGTTCTAAGAATATACTGAACCGTGTTAGATGAAAATGCATTTGAGAAGGAATAAACTGTGATTTTTTTTCTTTTTTTACCAGTATGTTACGAATTAATTCAGTAGATTGTAACCTAATATATGTAATGCCTCTCATATGATGTATTGTAATATTATCTCTGTAAACATGTCATATATCTTTAGGCTAGGTTTAAATAGACTGCTGACAACAAGTAGTGATGATATATTGACTACTTTGGTTGCATTTCATAGCTGGAAGAAAAAAATGGCTCTGTTATGCATTGGCTTGTTTGCTAGATACATTAGGCAATGTCTCCATATTTGTAGGTAGCTTGAAAATAAAAAAAACTATATAGTGACAGTGATATTTTTAAACATAGTTTTTAAACATACTTTGTCTTTGCACATTTTCTTCATTTATTTATTTATTTTTTTTGCATACATTTGTCAGTCAAACTTGTTCCATTCCATTTGTGACTGCAGATAAAATCAAGTAAAGATCAAATAATAATCTACAGACTGGTATGCGAGTGAGTATATAATATACAATATGAGAGAGCGATATCAGTCTCGTGAAAGAAGCTCTGGCAACCCAACTCTCCTGGAGTGTTTCGGGTTCCACCAGAGGCAATACACGACACCCGGCTTACTGGGATTCCGCAGCCTCAACAGAGTCTTTCAGCCAATCAGATGTCACCCTGAGGCAGAGCCACGCCCACGGGAGTGTAGGTTTTCTGCTTTTTAAGTTTGTCGCTCAAGGTTTGATCAAGCCATGAATATATAACCATATTTAGATCTTTTTGTTGATGTTTAAATGTTTCAACAAGGTCTTTAGAAGCTTCAATGTGTGCATGATGTATATTGTTTTCCCCTCAGTCCCACGTCTGAACGGTCACTCTAAAGCGGAGCGGGTGGTGAGGGACACAGCCATGGGTTGTGACAGCGGCTCTATCATGAGCAGTGAGCTGGAGTCTAGCTCTTTCATTGACAGCGGGGATGAGGAGGATGCTAGCAGGTTGGGCTTTGAATGATAAAAAGCTTAAACTTTCCATACAGTATAATAGCTTCTGTTTATTTTATTTTTTCTTTTGTGAAGAAAGTATCTATCATGCATTTTTACCATGTTTACTGAAAACACCCACTAAAAAGTAATTCAGTATGACAATAGTTTATATAATGAAACGAATCAGACATTTTTACAATTTATTTTATTTTATTCATTTTATTTATAATTTAATAGCAAAATAAAGTATATTTTTTAAGGATCACAGTGCTACCCCAAAGTTATTTAACAATGAATTGTCATTTAAATGTTTATCCTTAAGTCAGTACCCTTCAAACTGCTAGGTTTTAACCATTTGCTGCTTAAAAGATGTTTTGAATGATTAAAAATAAACTTTAATTTAGCATGAAATCTAATTTAATTACAAGTATTGGCATAATTATGTTTTTAATGATTAAATGTTGTGCTGAATGATGATGAAGCATTATTTTACCCGTATTTTGGTGTTTTATTTTTCTAAAAGCTATTTGTCATGTTGAAATGGACACTTAAATTAAATTTAGAGCTTTCTATGTATATAAAGTCACTTGCAGACACCAAAATGTGACTTCTTGCTTTTGACCAATATAACTTTTCCTGTGTGCAAACCTTATTACATATCTAAGCATTCGCTGTGTTATTGTAAATTCAGTAATCAATCTGTTCCTCTCTCTCTTCTGTTTGTTCAGGCTGAGCAGTTCCACAGAGCAGAGTTCTTCTTTTCAGTTAATGAAGAGACATAAGCGCAGACGCCGGCGACACAAAGTGGCTAAAATCGACAGGGTGTGTGTTTATGTGTGCATAGTGTGTATTTGAGTACCATATTTTGGGGACAAACTTCCTCCCACATAGCTAAATCTGACAAATCTGAAAAATTGATAAAAGTTGCTAGTACTTAAAGGGTTAGAACACCCAAAAATGAAAATTACTCACCCTCATGTTGTTTCAATCTCCTGAGACATTCATTCATCTTTGGGACACAAATTAAAATATTTAGGATGAATTCCGAGAGCTCTCTCATCCTCCATAGATAGCAACAGTACAGAGACATTCAAAGTCAAGAAAAGGAACCAAAACATTGTCAAAATGTTTCATCTGACTTAAGTGGTTCAACTATAATCATACGAAGCTCCAAGAACACAACTCAAAAAACTGTAAAAACGATTATATTTACCAATATCTTCCGCATCAGATTAGGGGGTGCATTTACAAACAGGCAAAAACCTGATGACCTGACACGTGATAGAAGATATAGGCACAAAAGTGTTGGTTTTGTTAAAGTATTAAAAATGTTTTTGCCACACAAAAGGGTTCTTGAAGCTTTGTATAATTACAGTTGAACCACTGAAGTCACATGGAATGTTTTGACAGTGTTTGGACTTTAAATGTCTATGGACTTTTCAATGTCTATGAAGGATCAGAGAGCTCTCAGATTTAATCTAAATTATCTTTTTTCGTGTTCTGAAGATGAATGCAGGTCTTGGAATTGTACTGACATGGGAGAGAATAATTAATAACAGGATTTTACTTTTTTGTGTGAACTAACCCTTTAAAGCTTATTGTAACATGTTCCAATTTTATGTACAGTGTGTGGCTTCTAAGGTTCTCATCTGTGTCTTCTGCTTTTGAAATCACAGTCATCCTCCTTCAGCAGTATCACAGATTCAACCATGAGCCTCAACATCATCACAGTTACTCTAAATATGGGTACGATCAACTTGTTCTTGTTTGTGGGCATATGCGCATACTGTGTGTCACAAATGCATCACTTACATGTTCTCTCTTATTTTCACAGAGAAATACAACTTTCTGGGCATCAGTATAGTGGGCCAAAGCAATGATAGAGGAGACGGTGGCATCTACATTGGATCTATTATGAAAGGAGGAGCGGTGGCAGCAGATGGAAGGATAGAGCCAGGAGACATGCTGCTGCAGGTAGATTGTGAAAGTGAACGTAACTTCTCATTGTGATTATTTCAGTTTAATTTTAGCATACAATTTTATCGTAGAATTTGACCATGTCAAAAAGGCATTGTTGTTGTCAGTGGATGGGTCGTTAAATGTTATATTACTGCCACAGCCTGTAATATAGAAGAGCAAAATGAACCTTCTCAAAAGAGAAATGGTGAGAAGTACTAATATAAAAAATTACATATTATAAAATATTATTTAACTTCATTATGTGGACTATGGTCATTCTGGCTCAATGGCTCTGAAAATCTAGTTGATAAAAAAACCCCACATATAATCTACACAGAAATGAACATTTTATCATCATTGTGAGTACCATCATGTTGTTCAAAATCTGTTTGACATTCCTTCCTCTGTGGAACACAAAAGATGATGGTGGACAGTTTTTGTCTCTATTGATTTCCATTAGAATATAATAGAAATGAGTAGGATCTGAAACTGTTTCCAACATTTGTCAGAAACCTTCTGTTATGTTCCACAGAAGAAAGTAAATCATATGGGTCTGGAACAACCTGAGGGAGAATAAATTATGACAAATGGTCTTTCTTGGGTGGACTATCTCTTTGAAAAAACCCTAATAGAGCTTTTTTTTTTCATTCCTTTTTTGAAAAGCTGATTAGTGTACTGCAATGGATTGGCTCAGTTGGCGGAAGATGATGTGGTTTATTAAAGCGATTAAACACTGCAGGGCACTGCAAATGACTTGTATTTCCATTATTTTGGCCTCTGGCTTTATGCTATGTAGCTTTAGTGATAAAATACAGCCTACCTCCAGCAGCCGCTGATCCCTGTTGAGTGGCAGATTACAGTAATAGAGATGGATTATCTGTATTTTGGCATGACGCAGTGTGGCACACTAATATTAGGAATTACCTCAAGGTATGAGTAGTGGATCAGGAAAAAATGGTTTTTGCTGCGTTTATATATAGGATCTTTGAAGCTTCCATTTGGCTATGGCATGAGTTTCTGGCAGGGGATTGTGTGTAAATGAAAAAGAGTGCCAAAGGGTCTGATTTTGTTTGGATTATAACTAGTGTTATACAATATAATTTAAAAATGTTCTAATCTCTAAAACGGTGTTTGTCAATTCATTTTCCCCCCAAACAAACTGCCATTGTTGCCAAATAAATTCAACGCATTTAATGCAAAAAGTTTTAGAGTGATGATGAACAAATTGATTCATTTAAACGTTCAGTTTCAAATGATTCATAGAGATGAAATTTTAATTAAAATAATTAAATTGATTTGCATGATTTAATTGATTTGCAGTATAGGGTGTACAGTCAAGCCCAAATGATTCATACCCCTGAGGCATGAATCATTTTGGGATTCACTGTATGTGAATAATTGCAAAGTTTAACTATCATCTGCATTGCCACAAAAGTTAATTGTAAACCATTCATGGGCAAAAGGCCAGTAGAGGGAATTAAATTAGGTACTGGCCAATATTGTTGTAGATTTGCATTTTGAGCATTTTCGGACTGGACAGACAAACATGCAAAAAAATGTCAAAATACCCATCTGAGTTCACATAAACACTTTTTCTGTTCATCAGAAGACAGTAAATTATGACAGAACTTTTCTTTTTGGGTGAACTATCCCTTTAAGTGAACATAGACTGTGGATGCATATGTATCAGTACATTGGGTCTGTCCATTTACTTTTAAATTGACCTCTTCTGTTAATAAAACTACAAAAGACAAAAATGATTACTGATTACTTTTTTGTACCTGAACAATACACATATTTTAAAACATGGTTTATTTCACGTGTGTCTATAACTTTGTCCAGTTATATGTATGTGTTATTGAAAATTCTTTAAGTATTTGTTCTTGACTTGCAGGTAAATGATGTCAACTTTGAAAACATGAGCAATGATGATGCTGTCAGGATCCTCAGAGAGATAGTCTCAAAAAATGGGTGAGAATGAAGAGAAGAAAGAAGCCTGAAATTTGACAGCTATGTAAATATGCTTTAACTAATCATCATTATACGTTTGCAGTCCCATCAGTCTCACTGTTGCCAAATGCTGGGACCCTTCCCCTCGTAGTTACTTCACAATACCCAGAGGTCAGTTCATGCAAACTCTGTTTGTTTCTTTCAGATGTAAGAAACAGATACAGAAATACTTAACCTTCTTATTTGACTTTTTCTTTTTCACAGCTGAACCAGTTCGGCCCATTGACCCGGCAGCATGGATTTCACACACTACTGCACTTACAGGATCTTACCCACAAAACGGTAGTGTTTCTCATAACAGATGACAGCATCTTCTCTGCTGCAAAGCATGATCTAATCCTCCTGTTGTCTTTCACAGAGTTTGATGATCTCCCTCTTACAGTGGGAAAGACTGACATGGCCACCATCGTAAAGGTGATGCAGTTGCCAGACTCAGGACTAGAAATAAGGGACAGAATGTGGCTGAAGATCACTATAGCTAATGCGGTTATAGGTGAGCTGTGTGTTTCCTCTTGTTGATCACCTGTTTGTTAAACTATCTCACTCTCAGGCCTTTTCCATGTGCCACTCTTGTTTTTCGATTATGTCTTAGTATACCCAGATTAGATTTGTTGAAATGGAATAGAATATAGACAATAAAAATGTCTATATGGTCTATTTTAATAAATGTAATAACTTCTGAAGGTGCATAAACTAAATTGGCCGTAGTGTATGTGTGTGAATGTGAGAGTGTATGGGTGTTTCCCAGTACTAGGTTGCAGCTGGAAGGGCATCCGCTGCGTAAAACAAATGCTGGATAAGTTGGCGGTTCATTCAGCTGTGTTGACCACTGATTAATAAAGGGACTAAGCCGAAAAAGAAAATAAATGTATGAATGAACTTCTGAAAGTTAGTGCATCACAGTTTCCACAAAAATAATATGCAGAAAAAGCTAGAATAAAAATAACTTTTTCTTTTTCTGATCATATTGGAATGATTTCAAGTATCATTTGAAAGCTGACTGAATTATTTTGCACGAAAATATTATTTAATTTTATTATTTGTCATTATTTCACAATTTTTACTGTATTTTTGGTGAAATAAATATTTGCTTATGGGGCATAAGAGATAAAATATCTTATTTTCTAGCAGTTTTTGTGTAGTTTTTTATCAGTTTTGGTTATTTAAATAAATCAGCTGAATGTACTGCTGATCTGATGAACACAGGAAATGTTTAAATGTGTATTGAAGTTGGAATTTTATATTTTTAATTATTTTTATTATTTTATTATTTTTAAGTAATGAAAATGTTTTTTCATAGTTTTCAATTTCAGTTGATCATAACAAGTATAGTGAATTTATTTATGATCTTTTGACTCTTGTGTGTTGCAGGAGGTGATGTCGTAGACTGGCTTTACTCGAGGGTGGAAGGATTCAAAGACCGACGAGATGCCAGAAAATACGCCAGCAGCCTGCTGAAACACGGCTATCTCAGACACACCGTCAACAAGATCACATTCTCTGAACAGTGTTACTACACGTTTGGAGATCTCTGCCAAAGTACAGCTCATCTCTTCCACTAGGCTTTATCTTGTTTATATATTCCATGTGGATCCACTTTATAACATCCGACTTTCTCCTCAGATATGGCTACGTTAAACTTGAATGAGGGATCAAGTGGTGCTGGTTCAGAGCAGGACACTTTGGCTCCTCTTCCTCCTCCGTCCACTAACCCTTGGCCCATGGGTGGTCAGCCGTTCCCCTACCCACCCTTCACAGCGCCTCCTGCTTTCCCTCCAGGATATTCAGACCCCTGCCACAGTTTCCACAGTGGCAGCGCTGGAAGTCACCACAGTGAGGGTGAGTAGAAGCTTCTGAAATATATCATAATAAGATCTAACTGTTTAGTTAGGTCATATATAAGCATTATTTCACTCTGATGTAAATGTAGGAAGTAGCTGATCCCATTTGCTTGCAGTCATTCTGGGGGTCAACATTTCAGAATAATTGAGATTGATAATGTTTTAAGAGAAGTTTCTTATGCTCACCAGGGCTGCATTTAAGAAATATTACAGTTTAATAGAACTGTTTTAATGTATTTGCTTAAACATGCTTTGTACATTTTTCTGAGTGATTTTTTTATTTTTTATTTCTCAAACCAACATCCTCATTTTTTGTAGAAATTGTGATTATTATTTTTTTCATTCGATGAATTTGTTGTTGTTGTTTTCCAAATAATAAATATATTTCAGCTTAGACCTTAGAAAAATAAATAACATTTAAAAAAATTCTAATTCTAATTTGCTAATTTCAGCCTTGGTGAGCAAAAGAGAACTATTATTATCTACTTTTCAAATGATGTAACTGCATAATCCATGCATGACTTATATTATGTACACACAGCTGTCCCTGCACAAGTGTCATTTTATGAGACTATTATCCCTAATTATGGTCAGCTGTAGGGTTTTTGGGGGTCTCTGAGGGTTATAAGTTCAAAACCTTTCAGGCATCTCTCACTTTGTTGTCTTCATCACGTTTGGCCATGTTTTAAGATCTCGATTAAGATTTCTTCAGAATTGTGTGATGATTTCACCTGCAGTGCTTGTGTTCATCTCACTCTTTAGTGCTTTTTCTCTTCAACACTGATGCAGTGCACAAACACATCCATATCAATCCACTGCTTCACATTATTGCATAACCTGCTCATTTCACATGCCATGCGTAGCTCAGTGAAGATGTCAGGAAGGTTTGTGTGTGTGTGTGTGTGTGTGTGTGTGTGTGTGTGTGTGTGTGTGTCATCTGTAGAGAGCAGTCGGATTTATCTGCCGTCTCCTGGGTAAAGCTTTGGATGTGTTCTGTGGTTTGAAGCATATAGAGAAGCCCAAGAAAGCAGTCAAACAAAGTAAACAAAGTTAAAACTAGGGCAGATGTTTGGCTATGTGGAAAATAAACGTAACACATACATTTTATTATTTTTTTTGTACATATATATTACCTTTAAAAGTGTTGGGGTTGGTAAGATACGTATGTGTGTGTATATATAAATATTTAATAGTCTGTTACTTTCATGAGCACAGAATAACGAAGAACTGTGAAATTTTAATGTTTTTTTTTAAATAATTGTTTTATATTTGAAAAGACTTCAAAACTAATAGGTATTTGCAAAAATTTGCATAGCAAAATTTTTAATGTCACTTCAGTCTTCAGTGTCACATGATTCTTTAGAAATATTTCTAATTTGCTTATTTGGATAGTTCACCCGAAAATGACAGTGTACTCATCATTTACTCGCCCTCAAGAGGTTCCAAACTTTTACCACAAACTAACACAAAAGAAAATATTTTTAAATTATGTTAGAAACCGGTAACTGATGTTGTAGTAGAAAGAACAAATGCTATGGTAGTCTGTTGTTACTGATTTCCACATTCTTTAAAATATCTTCTTTTGTGTTTAACAGAAAAAAGAAACTTAAACAGGTTTGTGGCAAAGGATAAGTAAATTATGACATATTATTATTGTTATTAGACCATTTCTGCAGTTGATTAAAAAGAAAAACTGTAATTATGACATTCCATCTAACAATTCAGCCTTTTTCTTTCTATACAAATCTTGTTATGAAGACAAATACAAAGACAAAATGTAGATTTGATATGTATATATAATTGCAATTATGACTTCTTGCCCTAGAAAAAGTGAGATATAAACTCGCAAAGGCAAGATAAAGTCTAGTTCTGATGGGGACAAAGACTGGACTGAAGGCCCCGGTATACTTCAAACGGAAAAAGACCTGAAATTACCTCATTTCGAACGAAATCCCGCCAAAACGATGGTCTTTTTGAATTAGCTTCTAGCATTTTGAAACTGCTCTCCAAAGCTAAAATTTGGGGGCATCGCGTTTTTACTCCAAAACACCTTTGAGCAACCATTGCGTTTATGCAGTCGATGTGTGTGTTCTGAATCTCCGCTTCCTTTGGCGTGTCTTTACTTCCGCCCCCAATTTGTTCTCATTCCTTGGAGGTCAGACAGGAGAACGACAACAAAATCAACATTAACAAACTGGGGAGGCAATTAGCAGAGCTGATTTTCACAAAGCAGAGCAGATGTTTACGTAACTTTTCTTCTCTCATAGCCACCATTGTTGTTGTTTAGGAGTAGACCGGTACACACCAGCAGTGTGATACGCGTACAACTGGAGACACTGCGTACACCTACCCCACCCCTAACCCCAACCCCCAATGACATTACTTGTAGAAGAAGTGCAGCAAGGAGAACCTAGAGCTCAAGCTCCCTCTTGCTGGAGCTCAGCTCTGCCCAAGTGGCTCTGCAGTGAGCACCACTTGTACAACTCCACCTCCTGCAGCGTGGGGGTGTCTGAATGTTTCAAAACAGAATACTGTCACTCAGCCTTTTAGAATTTCTTTTGGCTCTCAAACAAAAAACTAAAAAGTTCGTTCTTCCATTTCGTATAGCGGGCCCTTAGGGTCACAATTCTGAAGAAAAAAACCTGATTATTTTTATGAATAAAATGTTTGAAAGGGAAATCTTTTGCAATAGTAGAAATGTTTTGAGTAACATAAGCATACTGCTGAATTTAAATACGAATTTTCAAAAACAAAAAAATCTTACTGACCTCAAACTTGTAAAAATGCTTTATATTTTCAGTAGATATTGCGTAGGATTAACAATACAATGACCTCAGTTCAATTTAAAATATCGACATGGACCACAAAAACAAGCAAAAGTGAACATTTGTTTTAAAATGGAGATTTATACTTCACATGAAAGCTGAATAAATATACTTTGTTTTATGGTTTGTTAGGATAGGACAACATTTGGTTGTGATACAACTATTTGAAAATCTGGAATCTGAGGGTTCAAAAAAATCGAAATATTGAGAAAATCATCTTTAAACTTATACAAATTAAGCTCTTAGCAATGCACAATAATGATCCAAAAATTCAGGTTAGGTATATTTACACTAGAACATTGGCATTTTGGCATAAAAGAAAAATCGATCATTTTGATTTATACCTCATGTTTATGTATTTTTGTCACATATTTCTAATAATAATATTATCAAAGAAAATAACTTGGTTACTAATTTAATAGAAATAATCTTGATTAAGCCTTGCGTGCTGTTTTCATTCTCTCTGGGGTGATTTTGATAATCCGCTGTTATACTATACAGAACTCCATATAAATACCAGAAACTTTTTTTGCACAGGCCTATCTAAAGAGTTAAGGGCGCCAACTGATGATCCTCAGTAAAAATGACCAATTTGACCTCTTCCAAACCGGGAACACCAGCGACAATCAAAAATGCATTATCATATGCTGTCATGGCATTGCAATCAAAACATGTCATTATAATCAATGAATCAAGTCAATGGGGCAAAAACAGCCACGAATATAATGAAAGGGTGGTAAGTTTAAACAGTACACTAGGGTTAAAAAGGCTTTTTCTCAAACTTAGAGCGTTTTGTTTAATAGCATAGACAGTGGTAAATTGGTCTAATATCACTATCCCAATGACCCTAGATATCAACATCAAAATCACTATAACATATCATCCTGATGAGCATATATAAGATTGTGTTGTTGCAGTGGTGCACTCAGACTGAGGATAATGAGTTAATGATTGAGTCAGTCAGACAGACAGCAGGCTTAACTGTGTTGTGTTCTGTTCGTTTCTGCTGGTCAATGGCAGACTGATGATGGAGGAGGTTGAGTCCCAGCCCTGGGGTGTCCGGTAAGGCAGCCTCCCTCTGTCTCCCTCTGTCTCTCTCTCTCTCTCTTTCTTTCTGACTGGGTTTTTTTTTCCTGTTGCTGGATTTGTCCTGCTGCCTCGCCTCTCGTCTCTGTATTTCTCAGCATGTCATATTTATGACTGCACACACACAATCACATGCTGTAGTCTGGTAATGCACACACGTGTATGTATAAAGCTTTGTCATGCCTGTAATGTGAGAGTGAAATGACGTGGCTTTTGTCTGCAGTTTGTTCAGGATGGAGCTCCTCATGCACTCATTTGCATTGTCATTTAAATCATCCTCCACGCTTAATACATAATTGCATATGTGATGGATGCATTTCATCAGCTCTTTAATTGGCCTCATTTTTCATCCCGTTTAAATCAGTTTTTTTTAAACATTAAGCGGTGTGAAAGAACGGAGAAGAAGTGCAAAACATTTGTCATTGTGGAGTTAGTGAGGGATGTTATTTATTCAAACTCATGAGATGTTACTATAGTCAAGAATGCAGAGCTGATTCATTGTTGATCAGCTCTTCTCAACTGAGTTTACTTTAAGATCTGGATTAGGGGTTTAACGACAAACAGAAATGGTGATTTGAGTTGGTTCAGGCATGGTTCAGTATGCGATTAGGTAAAAAAAAAAGGGGAACACAAAATTATCATTATTTTGTTATTAAATAGTGGTTAACTGAACTGAATGTAGGCAGCTTTATATACTTGCATTAATATATTATTAAATGGCACAATTAACTACACTACAGAGGCCAACAATTACATGCACTTATTTATTTTTAGATGAAGAAAAATCCATTAAAACAAACAACCGAATATGTGGCAGGCATTTGGTCTTCCAGAAGAAAATAATAATAATAATAATAAT
>CAIGQW010054176.1:163243-192630 GCA_903798125.1 Danio choprae | reverse complement strand
AAAAAGTTAAATCTAACCCACACACACAGCATGAGGTTTAAACAATTCACCATTCAGATGAACCAGACATTTTCAGTTATCTCTGCTTTATTTGAAATGAACTTTTCATCAAGAACTTTACAAAAATCAAAATCTTGATTAGAAAAAAAACAAGATGTTTCTAAACCTTATGGTCTCTAAATGAACAAAAGATATTTGTCAGCCATTTAGTTCCCACAGCTCATAGAGCCAAAAAGTTGAATATGTTGACATTTGATCAAAATTGAAGAGTTTAAATCCAAGACTTACTTAGACTGACTGCGTTTCTGGCATTATTAAACACTACCTCAAGTGAAAAACATGCCAATCAGACCTTTTACAGAGACAATATATGTGGAAGGGGAAAAAATATGTACGAACAATAAAAGATCAAGAAGCAAAAATTCAATAAGTAGGCTGTACATGGGATTTTTTTTTTAACCACAGAACTTGTCCATTACCTGTAAGGACAGTATGCAAGTGAAACTTTACCTTACTGGTTTTGTTACCAAATTGAAAGGAAACAAAACACCTGTGCCACAACTTGCAGAACTGTTATTATTGTCCAAAAGTTAAAAAGAGCAAGGCTGAAAAAGTAGAGTTGTCCAGGGGTGATTGATCACCGACGACTTGGGATTAGAAGCTGTGTGGCCTGCACTGACTCTGGGAAAAGGTTGTGGTATGTAGGAAGCGGGACATAAGCTGCTGTGATCATTTTACCTGCACATACAAAAAGAAAACAATGAGACATGACAAATCAGACCATAATGGATAACGTAATTATAGACTAATCAACTAATAAAAAATTTAAACAGACAATCTGCTTTGACATGTATTAATTACCTCCAAACCAGCGTCCATGTAGCGCACTGACCGCAGCCATGGCAGCAGGAATGGTGGGACACTTCACATAGACATTACCCTGATGACAAAGTTAAGAATAACAGATTAAACACAAACTTCACGTTTACAACAGTAATCAATGGCATGGTTTAAGACTTCATACTTCAGCGGATTTCTTGTCCACGTATATGTGTATTACTCCACCGTGTTTGTTGCACTCTTCAATGACATCATCCTGAATTTCAACTTCCCAACCATGATCATTTTCTCTGCAAGAAAGCACCGCAATTAATTCAGATATTAAATATGTACTTTAACAAATGTCTCAATGCAGATGACCTTGTGATTTTCTCCAACTTACGAGTTTGGATTGAACATGTTGGACAGCTGGAAACAGTGTGTTGCGATGGGTTGTGATGGTAGATTCAAGGCTTGATTTGTGGGCACATTGAGGTTAAAACTCAATCCAGGGTTCATGGCAGCTACAAAACAATACAAACATTATTACAAGCCGCATCAACCTTAATTCATTATAAAAAAATTAACAGCACAGGAACTGACCAGTAGCTGCAGCCATGGCAACCATGGAGCCACTCATCTGAAGGGCCTGTTGTGCAGCGGGTGGGATCTGCAGACCAGTTCCTGAACAGATAGAAAAGTCTCTTTAGAGTCTCTAAAAAATGACATTATTCACTTCCTAACAGCAGAACAGATGACCCATCCTTACCCTCAGCCAGTCTGGCCATGAGTTGAAGTCTTCCAGTAGTCCCCAGATCAATACCGGTTCTTTCCAGCTCATCGTTGTCCAGGAAGGAGCTGGCGGTGGAGGCATCGGTACGCTCCGTCACATGTCCCACTTTCATCGGTCTACCAGCCAACTCAAAGCCATTAAGCTGTTCCAGTGCCTTCTTTGCACATTCAGCATCAGAAAACTAAGAGGAAAGAGGAAAGCTAGTAAGCGTTTGAAGCCACAAAGCTCATGAAATTACATTGTCTTAGGTGAAAAATTCTGCATCTTTTAGAAGAGGTTGGCCACAACTTACTGTGATAAAGCCATATCCTTTAGATCGTCCCGTTTCACTGTCCATCATCAGTTGGATACTATCAATCTGTATGAGCAAGAAAAGATTCATGAATAATTTTTTTTTTAAAAAAGGTATTAATTTAAAGCTATAAAATAAACAGACAACACTATTTACCCTTCCAAATGGTTCAAAAATGCCTCGGAGCATGTCTTCTGTGATGTTGAAATGCAATGAGCCAACATACAGTCTCATGGGTCCAGCGCTGCCCTTCTGTAAGTTATTGGCCAATGCAGCTGCTCTGTTCTTCTCAGCCTAGGGAAAAAACATGTGCAATCAGAAGAAAAATCCTATTTAAAATCAGAGATTTTTTTTTCACATCTGCAGACACTGTTACCTGTGAAGCCTGGACAATGATTGGTACTCCAAGAAGCCTTTGTCCAGATAGGCCAATTGCCAAGGGTACAGATGTGGAATCCACAAACTCAATGTAAGCAATTCCTTTGGACCTTCTGGAGTTTCGGTCAGAGATGATTCGCACATCTCGTACCTTAAAAGAAAAACAAAACTGATTAGAAGCCAAGTAGAATGCGAAACAGGTAGAAATTGTTCACAGTAAAACAAACAGACTTTTCCAACTGCAGAAAAGAATTCTTCTAAGTCTCGTGGTCGGATTCTGGCTGCCAGCTGCATACAGAACACTGTGCGTGCATCCCTTTCCTCAGGGGTGAGATTATCAATGGGTTGTCTGTTAACAAAAGACAAAAAAACAAAACAATGAATGACTGATCAGTAAGAAGAATTCAGTCATTTTCAATGCTGAAATGATCTTACCTTACAGGGCTTCTATCTTTCTTGAAAGGACTTCGGCTTCTAGACCTTCTTCGGCTTAAAGAGAATTTCTGTCAGTACTTTTGCAAAGACTTTCCACACGTGACTCATAGACAGAAAAAACAACTACCCACACACAACAAAAATAGTATCATAGAAACCTTAGTTTGATGGCAGGTGGTGGGCCAGTCTTCCCCCTGGGAGCACCGTTAAATTTCAGGCCAGAACTGTGATTTAAAAACAAGGTTTTCAAGGTTTTTAATCTCAGTACCTACGACTAATTGATCTACTGTTAGTGCTAAATATACACCGCAAGCTTCAATGGGGAACACAAGGATAAATGTTGTACACGTTACAACAAATGCCTTGTTTTGTGGGGGAAATCAACTCATCTCCACTGATTCACCAAAGATAACGAGCTAAACTCCTCTGCCTTCTTGGTAATATTCCCTGGAAGACATTGTCACACTCTTCATCTGCAACATGAGAACCTTTCACTTCAGGTTAAAGACGCCAACATTTGTGAGGCAGAATCAAAGAATGAACTGGTGTGACGCAAATAAAATTAAACCAAATAGTGAAAATTTATTCTGATTGGCCTAAACATGCTCATATCAAAATCGATATGTCTGTGGAACTGTGGAAACATTTGGCAAAGATTAAAACCCAAAGCAAAAGTTTGTCACTTACAATGGAGCTCTGTAGCGACCGCCGCGCTCCCTGCTCCTGGAACGGCTGCGACGCCTCTCCTTGCTGCGACTGCGTTTCCGGTCTCTGCTGCGGCTCCTCCTCCGGTCATGGCTCTTCTTGCGCTCGCGACTCTTGCTTCTCTTCCTGTCCCGGCTCCGGCTGCGACTTTTGCTCCTCTTTTTCCTTTTCATTGAAAAGTTGACAGTCAACTTAGTAAAACGTTGAAAAAGCCTTTTGTAAATTAAAAAAAAAATATATATATATATATATATACATAAACTCACTTCTTGCTCCGCTCCTCGTGGCCATTGGTACTTAAGGACTTGTTGTCATCCTAAGCAGGGTCGATAGAAGACAGCATGAGGAGGACGGCGAAACATTTCAAGTCGTAAGGATAAAGAAGGGATGGGAACAAAAGAGAATATGATATGATCATTAAATAAGAGTTCATTACAGGGTTTGTGTGGGAGGACGACAAATACAAGGGGGACCTTTAGCAAGCAACCACATGGCTGCCAATGTCGTTCTTCCTTACTTGTGCTTGCATTACTTGTGTAAAACTGCCAAAAATTGCTAGTGCTATGCTGGGTATGTACAGCAGCATTGATTTTTTTTTTTTTTCAAAGACATCATTTATTAAGCAGCCCAACAGTACCAAGGCTATCTGAGCCTAAGACCCAAAGTGGCAACGCTAGCAGCCAGCCACTAAACGAGCTCCAGTGGTGGATGCCATTCCAGTGATCTTCACCCCATATGCCTTCGTGGATTGAAAGAGCTCGATGCCACCTCAGTCACACATCTCGCCCTGAAGCAAACAGGGATTCACACGGCTTAGTAATAGCGACTCCCACAGACCATCTAAAGTTGAGTTGATCTTTTGTTGTTGTTAAGAGGCTAGACGGTTTACATGATAAATGTATTTTACAGTATCGTTATGACATAAAATACTGAGCCCCATCATTTCCTGTTTGTAAAACCGCAGAATAACCATTTACAAATATTTTTAAATGTCAGCAGCATGCATAACCAAAATATGACATTTACAGTTTATTAGAAATAGTTAACCAAAAACAAATATCTGCTGTTAACTTACTCACTCTCAGGCCATCCAATATGTAGGTTTATTTTTTCCTTCTTTAGAATATTAAAAAAAAAATTTTTTTTAGTTGAAGCTGTGGTCCTTGGTGATTCATACAGCTTCCGGCACTTTCAGAGACAAATAAAAATATTCTTAAATCTTCAACAGAAGTTGGAATAAAATTACACCTACATCTAGGATGGCCATGGTGTGTGTGTGTGAGAACAGCACATTCTTATTTTTAGGTGAACTATCCCTTTCATTTTGGTTTATTTTCAAATCTATGAATAACGAGACTGTGGATTTGCTTGGATATGTCAACTCCAGGATTTCAGCACTAAGGATTATGACATTTTAGACCAATATATTGTCAGTGGTTACCTGCCATATAGTTATACTATAAAACATGCAATATTATTCTAGCCATTATGGAAGGAAAAACTTCCGTATGAAAGCTAAGAATACCATGCATACAATAACAAATACAGTCTCCACAGAGTTTACACCAGCTCTTTATGTTCATCCACTGCATTAATTCTGGCGGTACCTATGTATCAATTTTGCCTATATATTTCAACCAAGGGTACCACAGTACATCAATATATTGGGCAATTACTACCTTCATTTTTTTGACAGTTCACACTGGAATTCATGGGAGTAGAGGTGAGATATAGGCAAGTCTACAAAAAGAGATAGATGGGCAATTTATTCATTGAAACCACTATCACAGAAACATTCAAGTTATTGATCTGACAATAAAGACTAAGAGAAAACACGACTGGTTAGCAGTTTCAAACGAAAGCTATACAGATTCCTGAGCGCATTTATTTACTTGCAGAAATACCCACCTTTTTATATGGAGCCTCGAGCATTGCTTCAATGTCCAAATCATCGGCCATGTTGTTGTTGATCTGCAAACGAGGAAGACGGTGTTTTTATTGCTGTTTTAGTGTTAAACTTGACACAGAAATCACGTTTAACAGTATAGCACATTTATCTGTACTGTATCCAGAAATAGCCCTCAAACTGTACATTGCTGACTTTGCGGACATGCGTGACTGGACGGGGTCATCAAACGCACGTTTAACGTTAGCTTCCTGGCTAATTGTTTTTCTCATGGCCAGTCGATATCAAACCAGCTATTTATTGCATTTTGAACCATTTAATGTATCATTAGCAGATATACGGAACATATGTACACGGTTGGATGTTATTTGTCAACGTGATTCGTAATTTGGTAGGAAATTTTAAAGCTTGCTTTGTTAGCTCGTAAGCTACCGAGCTAAAGTCGTTTCGTTTTAGCAAACAAACTGAAACTATCATCTTTTAATGTCGTAAATGCAATGATTCTATACATGCAATCTCAATACAATACTTTTCTACACAACAACTTTAACAATATTGTTCCTTCAAACATTAATTACTAGTTGTCATTTTCGCCTTACCTTAAAACGTTACACTGCGGCCTACAGAGCGTCACAGTCGTGGCTCCACAAACGAGCGGTAAATCCCGGATCTACGGTCCGTTTCAGCTACAGTCGCAACCCTGGTCGTTTAATTCGAATCCACGCAAACCTAAAAAAACACAATTATAATAAGCCAAAACTTTGTCGTTTCAAGTAATACTAGTCACAACGCGTGCGTTGCGGGTTATAAACGACGAGCTGACTGGCGGCAAACAATCCCTGCGCGTGCACGTCTTGTTCTTGTTGCATAAGATGAGGAACGGGCGAGCCCGAGAGTCCAGCAGAGGGAGCTCGTGTCTAACAAACTGACAGCGAAAGAGCGAACTGGAAACAGTAAATGGACATGCAGACCATTACCACACCCTAATACTTTCTATGCTTTAAAACCATTAAATAAACAAACAAAATAACCAGTTATTTTAGTTAAAGCAAGTTAACCTCAAATTTACCGTTTTGGTTTTGTCACTAACTATATTCACCAAAAAGAAACATTTACTGGCGGTTCATTCCGCTTTGGCGACCTCTGAAGTAGAGACTAAGCCAAAGTTAAATTAATGAATGAATGAAACATTTACTTACCTTCAAGGGGTTATTGATATGGATGTTGGTGACTGCAGCCACTGACATCCATATATACACAGTTTAGCTTACCAAAATGTAAATAACACCATTTGTAAAAAATGTGTTGACAGCATGATTGCTGGCTAGTCAAAATACAATATATTAAGTAATCTTTAAATTTGACTCTGCTATTAATAATATATTATTAGAACATTATTAAAAACTTGTTACTTTAACCTTTAATAACTGTCAAGAGACATTAGATATAAGATACACAGACCACCAAGTTTCTGGAATAATGTGATCTTTAAAACCAAAATCTACAAAGGAAGTGTGGGGTGCAATCAGAAAACAAACAATGAGAAGACCAAAAAATAAAAACAAATCCCTATAGAACATTAAAAACAAATGAGAAATAAAATCGTGACCCTTTCCTCTCTCAGGCCTTCAGTTCAGCGTCACTCAGCTGAGTATGGTTTCACACCATACCTCCAAGACCACAGACAGTTGAACCAGAACAGTAAACAAATATACCATGAGAAGAATTCTTACACAACGAAAACTTTTGATGAATTAAAAAAATAATATGACCCCACATTTTTCTTGGTTTAATCTCATTCTTTCCATTGACTCTCACCACAGCTTGCTTGATGTTCTGCTGGCTGCCAACTTTCCGTAATTAGCTTTCTCTCTCAGTGAAGCAAAGTGCAGCCAAATGTAAATCTCTCCAGAGGCTTTCCACAGTACGAACATGACACACATCTGGTGGACGCCAGATTCTTGACACATTACAAGAACCAGTCAGAGGGACCAGTGCAGGACCATTCGTCTTCCTGTATGCACTGCCACCTCCTTGGCCTTATTCACTTTTTCCATTCTGCTATCCCTCTCTTTCCCTGTTGTGTTGTTCATTTTACTGCATGGCTCTGGTGAATGAGTTCCCTTTAATCTTGTGTTAGACGCTTAATGCAGTTATTTTTGGTATTTGTAGAAAACTTCCACTTGTTATGAAAGGCTTGCATGTGTTTCCACCGCAAACATACCTGCTGGGTATGGGCAGAAGTTAATTGTTGCTTTGTAAAACAGCCTGTGAGATGAATCATAGTTTAAAGCAGTTTAGAGAATGGCACATATGAACTAAACATGGCACTAAATGTTGGCTAATTCTACACTGTAAATGAAAAAATTAAGTTAACTTAGCTTTTACAAATTTAAGTGGATTGAACACGGTGGCGCAGTGGGTAGCGCTGTTGCCTCACAGCAAGAAGGTCGCTGGTTCGAGCCTTGGCTGGGTCAGTTGGCATTTCTGTGTGGAGTTTGCATGTTCTCCCCGTGTTGACGTGGGTTTCCTCCAGGTGATCTGGTTTCCCCCACAGTCCAAAGACATGCGCTATAGGTGAATAGGGTAAGCTAAATTGTCCATAGTGTATGTGTGTGAATGAGAGTGTATGGATGTTTCCCAGTGATGGGTTGCAGCTGAAAGGGCATCCGCTGCATAAAACATATGCTGGATAAGTTGGCGGTTCATTCCGCTGTGGCAACCCCTGATAAATAAAGGGACTAAGCCGAAAAGAAAATGAATGAATAAATGAACATAAAATAAATAAGTGGTCCCAGGGCTGCACGGTGGCGCATTGGGTAGCACAATCGCTTCACAGCAAGAAGGTCGCTGGTTCGAGCCTCGGCTGGGTCAGTTGGCGTTTCTGTGTGGAGTTTGCATGTTCTCCCCGTGTTGGCGTGGGTTTCCTCCGGGTGCTCCGGTTTCCCCCACAAGTCCAAAGACATGCGGTATAGGTGAATTGGGTAAGCTAAAATATGCTGGATAAGTTGGCAGTTTATTCCACTGTGGCGACCCCAGATTATTAAAGGGACTATACCGAAAAGAAAATGAATGAATGAATGAAGTTGTCCCAAAAAAAACCTCAAGAATTGTGTTATTTTACTCATTTTAAATAAGTAGTTTAAACAAACAACAAACATAATCATTTGTGTGTACACTGTTAAAAAGACTTGGTTCCACACAATCGATTTGTGTCGGGAACAACATGAAGGAATTAAGTTAACTTAATAGTTTTTGCAAATTTAAGTGGATTGGACATGAAACAAATAAGTTGTCCCCAAATCCATGTTGTTTCAGCTCATTTTAAAAGAAGTAGTTTGAACAAACAACAAACATAATTGTACATGCATGACTATACCTACCTTTTTCCTTATGCCCCATAATACTTTGCATGGATTATTGAAGTAACTTCCGTAAAACTGTAAACAATGAGATGCCATCCTTTCCCTCACCATTCAATCATTGAATTAAAATGCAACTTATTTAAATTAACTGCAAAAACTTAAAACAAGTCTTTCCATAACAATTTTACGGATGTATATTGAATGTTGTTCTTTAGGAAATACAAAGAGAAAACAAAAACACAGTCAACACAAAAGATCTTTGGCCAAAGATATGATTGTGATACTAATGTCATGGTAAAATACCAAACATAACATTATTTTAATTACAGTACAATAAAGCACAAATCCAAACCTATAGCTCCCACTCAGTTTTCATTAAATAGTTACAGATTTGTTTTGTAGTTCAACCTTATTATTTGGGATGATTTGTTTCTTTTAAATGAAGTTCCCCGAAGCAGAAGTGCCTTATTTGTAATTCTGTAACGTGTGATCTGCATGTACATGTGTGTAGGCCGTATTAGCTGGGGGAAAGGTTGTGTGTGGAGAGGAGCATTCTTTCCATTACCCAGACCAAATCAATGCACTGAGCTCCAGCCAGGACGCCCCTCCCCCACTCCAGTAGTGACAAGGGGGCCAGTGGAAAGAGCTGACCCAGGCACAGCACACACTGCCTGGCCTAATTGCTCTTCTGGCCTCCTGCTTCAGTCCCTGGTGCTGAACAGAGGTCACCCCAGATCATGGCCTCCTTGTGTGGATTAAATACTAATAAGCGAGAAACTTTTTTTTTTTTTTTTGATGTTAAAGAGATAGTTCACCCAAAAATGTAAATTCCAATACCCAGAGGCCTGTGTTCATCTTCAGAACACAAATTAAGATATTTTAGATGAAATCCGAGAGGCCCTGACCTGATAAAAAAGAGAAGACATTGGCGAATAAGGCCATTTTTACAGTTTTTCATGGAGTTTCATATGAGTACAGTTGAACCACTGATGTTTTCACAATATTTTTGGTTCCTTTCTGGACTTTGAACACCTCAGGATTGTTGCTGTCTATGGTGTGAGAGAGCATAGGATTTCATCTAAAATATCTTAATTTGTGCTCTGATGATGAACAAAGGTCTCCGACGGCATAATTTTGGGATGAGCTAACTCTTTAAGAAGAGTTTATATGAAAAAATATACTCACCTTCATGTCGCTCCGAACCTGACATGGTTACGGTCAATGGGGTCAAAATAACACTAGATCCCAGCCATGTTCACAAGGACCAAATAAATAAATAAATAAATAAAAACACTGAGAGATTAAAAAATAAATATTATTTTGTGTTACTACTACAACGCTAAGGTTACACAAAAAAATCTGTTATTTAACAGTTGTATGTGTATTTTAATACTAATTGCCTGTAGCTCATAATTCACAGGTGCTTTCCTGTTTGTTTGCATTATGGGACCTTGGTCTATGATCTTCAATTTAAACAAAAAATATTTAAAATGCATCAGTAAAAGCTAACATTTCACATTACAAAAGCCAAATCCTAAAATCCACAGTCCTTTCGGAGCTGACACATATTTGGTGATCTTTAATATCTCTCACTTTAATATCTTGGAATGGTTTTCATTTCTCTTTTTTGTCTTCCACAGAAGTAAGTAATATAGGTTTGATATTAAATTGTAAGGGGCCTCACAGTGGCGCAGTGGGTAGCACGTTCGCCTCACAGCAAGAAGGTCGCTGGTCGCTGGTTCGAGCCTCGCCAGTTGGCGTTTCTGTGTGGAGTTTGCATGTTCTCCCTGTGTTGGCGTGGGTTTCCTCCGGGTGCTCCGGTTTCCCCCACAAGTCCAAAGACATGCGGTACAGGTGAATTGGGTAAGCTAAATTGTCCGTAGTGTATGGGTGTGTATGGATGTTTCCCAGAGATGGGTTGCAGCTGGAAGGGCATCCGCTGCGTAAAACATATGCTGGATAAGTTGGTGGTTCATTCTGCTGTGGCGACCCCAGATTAATAAAGGGACTAAGCCGAAATGAAAATGAATGAATGAATTCCCATCTGTTTACACATCTTTGTGTGGTTTAAGCATGAATATTTTAAAGAATGTTGACAACCAAATAGTTTCACAGAATTTTTGTCTGTATTGTAGAGATCAAATAGAACTGTTTAGCTATACCAACATTCTTCAACATATATTTTAATAACTTTATAGCAGTATTACAAGCCCTAAACTGGTAACAACCTAGCTGCCGATAAAAAACAACATTATTTTGCTGTCAAATTAATCATCAGTAAGTGACGAAAAACACACTGCTAAAAAAGACTTATCATTATTTACTTTTTCAGTGTGTTTTCAGATATTTCTGATATTTTAAAATACCAGTAACAACAACCACCTTATAACAACATTACCAATTTACATGGACTATTTTTAAAAATGAAGGAGACATTGCAATGCCACAATGGAAAGAGGCATCGTTTTGGGGATCAGATCAATATATCTCAAAGTTGAATTGCTGCTCTTTAGTTAAGTATGGGTGATCAATAAGACGTAACGGTTTTCAGTCACATTGCTATTACATTCAGAATATATTTTACCTTAAATCTAACCCCTCCATTGAATACCCTGTAGAGAAATTAGCATTTGAGACAAGTAATCTGCTTTATAGCTTTAAAAGGAGCACTAAACTGTCATGACACAAAGAGGGATTGACCGTGGCATTTCTGGACTGTTTCAGTGATTGGATTTCACTGATTGTTGTAGAAATGCCCATTGAGCCACTCAACCATATCTGAGAACGAGGACACTATGAGCGTGTTCAGGATAGCATCCACTTAAAGCTGGATATCAGTGCAAATCTTTTTCAAATATTAGTTGTGGGTTCAAGGTGAGGCCATGCAATATGACGAGGAAATACTTCCATTATGAATAACAATGTATATTCACGGCACAGTGGCGCAGTGGGTAGTGTTGTCACCTCACAACAAGAAGGTCGCTGGTTCGAGCCTCGGCTAGGTCAGTTGGCATTTCTGTGTGGAGTTTGCATGTTCTCCCCGTGTTTGGGTGGGATTCCTCCAAGGTGCTTCGGTTTCCCCCACAGTCCAAAGATATGCGTTATAGGTGAATAGGGTAAGCTAAATTGTCCGTAGTGTATGTGTGTGAATGAGAGGAATTCAATAGGAATCAAGAATGCAAGATTTTACAGCAATGAAATATGACCACTCTTATAATGAAAGACTCTGGGTGGTATTGAAAACACTTCAAATGCAGATCAGGATTTAATAGAAAACATTGAAAGTTATGTTTGCATTCATGCAAAACATAATTAAATTTTACATATTTCAAAGTCATTTATTATCATACAAATTTTGGAAATATTTACAAACCAACAACATTAAGTTGTACAAAAACCATTTCCCCCTCTATATCCAGTGCCAAAAGAAGTACACAAAATACATTTATTGTACAAAGAAAGCCTGTAAACCATTATTTTTGTTGCTATAATAAGTTTTTGCAAAAACATCTGACACCTTCATAATGTTTACTGACCAGCTTCGCTTACTGGCCAACTATCTCATCCAAATAAACTTTAACAGGCTTATGGGGGATATTCACATGCCCTTTTTAAACGATGATTGACATGTCTATAATATTTTTTAGCTTTATTAGACTAAACTTCTGGGGAAAAAAATAACACTGCCTCAGCTGTCTATAAACATTTCCAGCAGGCGGTGCTTTTCTCATTGTAACTGTATACAAAATACTTTCTTTATTTTAAAGAAAAAAACATATAAACAACAGCGAATAATAAATATTGCTTGTTAATTCATTCTATTTATTCCCTATTCCATCTGATAAGGCAAACACTGATAAAATGTTCATAAAAAATAAAGTCCACTTAAAAGGTGATATACTGTTAAAAAACGTTTTTGATCTAGGACACAGAACAGAGAGCAATAACCCTTCAGTCTTCAAGGTAATCACTAAAAAGGTTGTAAATACTATGAGTTTCAACAAGAATGAATAAATAAACAAAGAACCAAAATCAAAAAAGTGAATTAATGTCTCTGAAAAACAAATCCTCTGTCACCATTAGACCAGAAATGAGAGGAATGTGAGTGATCCGTGTCTTCACAGCACAGCGAGGTCATGGCAGGATTTGGAGCGCACTTTTAGAGCCATCTTTTTGTTGTTCTTGGCCACCAGTCGATCTAGGAAGCGTCTGGCCTTCTTGGTGATGCTCTCCTTTCGTTTGTAGACGGAGCGGCGGCGCTCATTGATCTCTTTGCTGTCTCGCCGCAGTCGGATCTGCCTCACGGTGCCCTCAAAGAGCTCGTGGACATTGTGATGGAGCGAGGCTGAGGTTTCTATAAACTTGCAGTCGAACATCACTGCACAAGCTCGACCCTCTGCCACAGAAGACCAACAATGTGTGAAACCATTTTCCTGTCCCTGTCATACTTGTTATATATAGCTGACTAGGCTTTGAAGGCTTATGCATTTCTATAGCATGTCAAACAATTGGGAATTAATGGGTGAAATATACCACTATTCAAAACATTTGGGGACAGCAAGCTATTTGGTCTTTATGACAACAAAGTCTACTGTGATTGCAGTGTAACTGTTGTAACTGTTTAAATTAGAAAATGGTTGAAATGTAAATTATTTCTGTGTATATATGGGATATGGGTATATAATAGGGTATATAATTTTCTTTGAGTAAAACAAACAAAAACATTGAATCATGAAGAATATTATAAGTTAGAGTTAGAAGCTCATATAATTCAGGCAACAAAAGCAAATTATATGCCTGTATGAGTTTTTATATAATATATGCTATAGTGACCAACAAATAAGCAAGGATGTCGTCGTCCTGAATATCGGTTTTGACTCTATATACATTTGATATTGATTATTATAGCACTTCAAGCAAGTTCATATTGAGTGAGATACAATATACAGTTAATGGGGGTCATTCACTAAGCATGCAAACATATACTGTACATTTGTGAGGTCTGTAATCTGTTTATGTATACACCGTATTTATTGTGTTTGATGTGTTTGAGAATGACACACTCGCTCAAGGACCTTGAGAAAGAGGCATATGTTTGACCGGATATGCTTACAGGCACAGTATGTAATTTTAGCCACTAGAGGGCATATATTCACAACAAACAAAGACATAGTTTGATGATGTGGTCTTCCTTACATAATAAGAAACTCCTGCAGAAATCATAAAGCTAATCATAGAGTTAAAGTATACTTAATGTATTATCATGGTAGTATGAAGCAGAGTAAGGTTAAAAATTGTCAAAGTGAAACAAGACCGCTGAAGCAATTGCTGATGAGAGACGTGTGTGAAGCAGCACAAATGCGGCAGAGCTTTTATTATGTAAAATATGACAGCGTCCAGTTCTTCCACTCGTGATCACTAGGGGAAGAATCAGCACTGTTTTAAGCCTGGGACACACCAAGCCAACGGTCAGCCATTGGGCTTTGTCAGTCCGTCATTCAGCATCGGTCTAGTTTGGTTTGGTGTGTTCCACAGGCCGTCTCTCATCAGGTTAGCGTCAGGTCGAGTTGGCCCGATTCAGCATGTAGAATCACTGTCAGTTGAAGAGAATGTTCTGATTGGTTTTCAGCAGTAAATCAGAGGGAGATATCAAAAACTGAAGTGTAAATAATTCAAGTTGAGAAGGAACACAAAGAAATGGAAGGTTTGTATAGAAAGCCTTTATAAGGAAAGTGGCACGTTTTATGACCCTGTGTATGCAGACATTTATTTATAATACTCTAATTTACATTAGAACGTGCATAAGAACTAATTTGAGCATGCATGTATTGTGAAGTAGGAATGAATTGACAAAAAAAGCTTGAATGTGGGTATAAATATGCATTATTTACATTAATAGTGAATGAGACCCATTAAAAATGTTTTGGGTTTTGAAAAATGCTGAAGAACAGTTTTGCTTCTCAGGCCCCGTTTACTCATTGTATTAAAATTAATTTTAGTTGATACAATGATGCTAAATACACGTTTAAATGTTTAATGTTTTTAAATCTGTCTTCAACTGGACTGTTTTCAATCGAACAGTAACCTTTAAACATTACTGGACATGTTATTGAAGCCTGCTAGCCAGATGACACTTGAAACTGAAATCATACGTTTGACTTGAAGGCAGAAATGTGTAGAAAGCACAATGTTAATTGTGTGAACCTATTTTGCAATGTTAGAGCATAAAATACCCCTGCCAAATAGAACCTCCCCTCAAATAAATCAGTAAAGTGGTCAAAAGTAAACAAAATAAACACCAGGTGTAAACGGGGATGTGTCTTGTTTGTCTGTTGCAATCTGATTGACCAATCTTAATGCAGTGTGTAAACAGAGCCTCACAACTGTTCTTTTTGTTCTTGAATTAATCACAACAAATGTTTTTAGTCAATGATTCAGTGATCCATTTCTAATTCACGGTTAGATGCTGTGTCTAAAATAGCATACTTCCCTGAATAAAAAAAAAAAAAATAAATCATTGAATAAAATCATATTATATAATTAAAATAATATAAATATAATCTTTTTTTTTTTATATATATATAAAGCTGTATATGTCTACAGGTAAAACTGTATATGTATGTATGCCTAAAGTACCAGCATGACAATATGGTGAACAGATGTACAGATTATCTTTAATTCTGCATACATACAGAACATACTATACTGTACATGTTATTTTTAGTGCTTGTGAATATTTATTCAAAATTACAGTAGTTGAGAAAGTATGTAATTTAAGATGCAGCCAGTAACCAGAACCATTGATGAACAGAAAGTAAAAAAATTCTTTCATTAATTCTTTCATGAATTTCTTACTTTAATGACCCAAACTTCTGAAATGTTGGTGTTTAATATGCTAATCTGAGGATTTTATTTGTGAATGATATAAATTAAAACTGTTCTTACCTTCCACTGCCACCTCTCGAGAGCGCACTAAGTCACTTTTGTTGCCCACGAGGATGATGGGAATGTTTTCAGCCTGCCGTATGCGCCGCAGCTGGATCCGTAACTCTGATGCACTTTCAAAGCTGCTGCGGTCAGTGATGGAGTAAACTATGATGTAAGCATTGCCCACCTGCATGCAATAATCCTGCAGGAACTTCTCATCATCCTCCTGAAAGATCAAAAAATTAAAAACATCACAGTCCTCTCATTATCTTATCATAATCATTATGTTAGAAACCTGTCACTTACTTGGGTATATGATAAACAAGTTTTTTGTTTTTGTTGAAAAAAATTGTTTACTGACATTTTTTTAATTACAATGTTAATGAATAGAGTCTTTTCAAATTCATAAAGTAGGCAAAAGTATAATTAAATGGCCATACATAAACGTTTCACCATATTTCAACATGTCATATTACACTTTTTTAAAATCTCCACTATATTTCAAAAGGTTAAAGATAAAATTAAAGTAATAAACATTTATTTGTTATAAGTTATGTTCTTTTGAACTTTCTAGACAATTAAGAACTATAAATGCACTTAAATGCAAATGAAAATATTATGCTATTTTTAATAATACAATAATACATTTTGTAATGCTGTGATGTTTTCGACATTAATTATCATCTGAACAAAATCAATCAATCAATCAATTAATCAATCAATCAATCAATCAATCAATCAATCAATCAATCAATCCATCATTCCATCAATCAACCAATACATTTCTGAAATAAGTAATGGCTTCTGAAATTTTTCTGAAATGTTCTTTCAAACGTAGTAATATTTACACAATACTAACATTTGACTGTATTTTAATCCATATAATTCAGCTTTGGCAAGATTGAAAAAGTAGTTACATATACATTTTTCATTTATTTAGTTTAGCTAGTTTAGTGATTCAGTTTGCATGCATTTCACTTTGCTGAACTTTTATCTAGATAAAACAATATATATATATTTTTAAATGTATTTTTAAATACTTACTACTTCTAAATACTACTTTCATATTGAAGCTTCACTCAGCCCTCATTCATCTTAATTATATTGAAAACACTGCCTGCATTCAAGAATTCAAGAGATTTGAAATGACAAGAGGGTGATTGAACAATAACATTCAAATATTAAACAATGACTTCAAATCAGCTTTCACTGTCCTTTCAAACACTGAACATACTAAAAAATAAACAACATACAATTCAGAATCAAAACTGCACGTCAAGAAACGGCAGTGCATTGTGTCATTTTTTCCTCTAATCTGTAAGTCCAGAATTATTTATCTGTCCAAACAATTCTTGAGTCCAGCAGAGCCCAGTTGGCAGCCAGAGCTCAGAGAAGAGTGTTATTGATAGTGGTGTAATTAAGCCTCAGAGCGGTGAGTGTTCTTGTCTGTCTGGTCAGTGTGTGCCGTTTGCTCACTGCAGGGCACTGCTCGATGGTCTTTAGCCACTGGCAGAGACTGGCCACGTTTTTTCCACAGCACTGCACAAAGGGCATTGTGGCCCTCGAGGAGAGACTTGTGTCTGTAAAGCACAGACTTGCGGCTGGCAGACACATGAAGAGTAAATGCCTTCAGAGTTCCTTTTTTTACATTTAAGGATTCGTTGTAGGTTGGTTATGTTTGAGTACCTGTTTATCTGTTTCCCAAGGGTCCATCACAACTAGTGTTGTCTCCTCTCCATCAACCATAAGAGTTCTTTCATATGCATCCTCTGTGGAAACATGACACAGAGGATAAATAAACAAGCAAACATATACAACTTGAAATACATTTAAAAAAACTTTTATATGAATTATTGAAATACAGTATGTAGACAACTTAATATTTAGAATTTTAGAAAGGGGCGACACAGTGGCTCAGTGGTTAGCACTGTCGCCTCACAGCAAGAAGGTCTTTGGTTGGAGTTTCGGCTTGGCCAGTTCTCCCTGTGTTTGCGTAGGTTTCCTCCGGGTGCTCTGGTTTCCCCCACCAGTCTCACAAAGTCTGAAAGTCTTGATCACACTATCATTATGTTTTTTTTAATGATTGAGCAAATAAATATTTTTTTACTTTCCCATTCACTGCACTAAGTTTACCCAACTATGATGACTTCTGCTGACCCATTATGGCTTTAACTGTCTTTTATTCATCTATGTTAAGATGCTTTGAAACAATCTACATGGTAAAACTTTATTTGCTATAGAAAATAAAGATGAATTAAAAATCTAATTTACAAAAGGGATTTTTTAAAAGCATTTCATGCATCTAAAAGGTCTATTTTAATGTTACAAAAACAACATACAGTGAAAATAAAATGTTAAAATAATGGTGAAAATGATTCTTCAAAGTAACAAACACATACATTTATGTACAAAATTTTACAACATACTTATAGTGATCACTGTAAAGTTTATTATATTTTAAATAAACTTATTAGTTATTGCTGACTAATGAGTAAAACCTAATGCCACAGAGATTAAGATTTAAAATAATTAATCTTCAATTTAATTAACTATTATTTTAGGGCTGCACTGTGATCGTTAAACATGTCTTTTAACATGTTATCAAATGATTGTAGTTTTGGTATATAAATTGTAAAAGGTAAATCTTGAGTGAATCATGGGTAAAACTAAAGATAATTAAACGGGACACATTTTTAAAAGTTGTATTAAATACTTGTCACTTTTTATCTTTGCCCTATTATTACGTTTAAAAGCAAATATTTTTCCTTCTTTATCAAAAACACACGCTTTTGCTTCTATTAATGTGTTTGTGTGAGACAGATTTGAACGGAGCTTTGTTAAAATCACAAGCGTGAAAAATGCATGTGAAGCAGAATAGTGGAAAACTCATTGAGCCGTGTCTGATAAACTGATCTCATAGCCAGTTTGACAAGAAGATAAAACACACTTTGCTCCAGTCTAGTTTGATGCTGACCTGGTCTCATTTTTCCACTTTAAATCTACTTTTTGAAACATCTACAAGACGTATAGCACTTGAGGACAAACTTGGCCATGACTTGAAACATGTGAATTCACGATAAAGAAAAACAGTGTCCTTAATCAACTTCAGTGCCTCAAAACTTCACATCAGTTAACATCTAAATGTTAAGGCCAAACCTAGAATATAATCCAGACATGCACTACAAAAAAAGAGCTGTCCTTATTTCACCACACTGTGCATCTTGACAGCAAGGTGCATCTATTTAATACTAGTTAGATAAAAAATTTTTGTTAGTACAGCTGAATTTTGATACAACCAAAATAGGGGATGTGCGAAAGAAATTTATTGTATATATTATAATTACATGGGTCTCTGGAATACTTGATTCTGATTGGTCAATCGCAACATTTCAAGACATATTACTCCCCCATTTTAATCAGTGAATCTAATAGCACAGTACTAATATATATATATAGGGCGTTGTGGTGGTGCAGTGGGTAGCAAGAAGGTCACTGGTTCGAACCTCGGCTGGGTCAGTTGGCATTTCTGTGTGGAGTTTGCATGTTCTCCCCGTGTTCACGTAGGTTTCCTCCGGGTGCTCCGGTTTCCCCCACAAGTCTAAAGACATGAGCTATAGGTGAATTGGATAAGCTAAATTGTCCGTACTGTATGTGCGTGAATGAGAGTGTGTGGGTGTTTTCCAGTGATGGTATATATATACCACAAGCTTTACATTTCATTAAAGAGCTGATAAATTATTACAGCTCAGATCTATGTTTTGTGTGTTTTTTATTTTTTGTGGCAAGTAACCATGTATTAAGTAGGATAATGTATATTAACATGATTCAGCCTTATACAACAGCAAATAAGTTGACCATCCCTTACTTATTTGTACCGAAAAATATCACGTATTTCTTCTTAATCTGGGCCTCACGGTGGCGCAGTGGGTAGCACAATCGCCTCACAGCAAGAAGGTCGCTGGTTCGAGGCTCAGCTGGGTCAGTTGGTATCTCTGTGTGGAGTTTGCATGTTCTCCCCGTGTTGGCGTGGGTTTCCTCCTGGTGCTCCGGTTTCCCCCACAAGTCCAAAGACATGGAGTACAGGTGAATTGGGTAAGCTAAATTGTCCGTATGTGTGTGAATGAGTGTGTATGGATGTTTCCCAGTGATGGGTTGCAGCTGGAAGGGCATCCGCTGCGTAAAACATATGCTGGATAAGTTGGCGGTTCATTCCGCTGTGGTGACCCCAGATTAATAAAGGGACTAAGCCGAAAAGAAAATGAATGAATGAATTTCTTCTGAATCTGTGAGTTCAGATTTATTTTATCAAAAAATAATCAGAATAATCAAACAAACTATGTGCACAAAGTAGCATTTAATAATTTTTGGTCAGTAATTACATTTTTTGTAATGAAATTAAAATAATAAAAAATTAACCAAAGTGAATTTGTTTTAAAGTCCAATAATATTTCACATTATTTAGTCTTTACAGCACTTCAGAAAAACACATTTGCTAATACTTTTTTTTTTTCAAAAACTGAAAAATCATTTATCTTGATGCATAAAAACATGCAAAATTGTGTTCATTTTATGTCACAGAGAGATGTATCTTACTGATAAGGCCTCCACTGATGCGACAATCAATATACACACATCAGCCTGTCAATGACATGATTATTTACAGCATGATGTTGTGCTAAGGTCAAAGCCAAATCAGCCGAGAGATATATATAAGGTCACACGCCACTAGACAATAAAAAAAACAACATGTAGGTCAACAGACGCTCATCAGCTGCTTTCATAAAGGCGTTTTGCATAGTTCAGTGCATTAATGTGTGTCCTGAATTTTAAAGTCATTTAAACGGTTAGGTTTATACGTGGGACTCTGATGGACCAGTTTTGTGTCAGTTGAAACGGATTGTCTCATACCCCTGGGACAACAAGAGATGGAGAGGACTGGACAGATTGGAGATGCGACATTAAATCCAGTCATGTGCTGTCTTGTTATAATACACATTTTTCAGGAAAATTAAGTGAAACAGTTTATGGTTTAAAAATGCAACATTTATAATGCTGCTCAGTTTAAATTCAGAGCTTAAAGGATTGGTTCACTTGAACGTGCATTTAGTTATTTTCATTTATTCACCCTCACGTCATTCCAAACAAGACTTTATTTCATGTTCAGAACACAAAATAAAACTGAGAGATTACTGTCGTTCAATTGAAAATCTGTTTAGTCAAAATTTTCAAAACATACATCCATATGAATCAGCAGGTTTAATCAAAGTCTTTGACGATGATGAACATGCTTTTTTTGACAGATAAACACTGATCAGATCATAAACAGATGCTTGGACATACAATTATACATGCATGACGTGTGAGAACAATTGTGCAGAAGCTCAACAATACCATGTGACACACAAGAACAATCCTCATTGGTTTTCACACATCAAGCAAGCATGATTGAGCTTTCAAATGTAAATGCTGTAAACACAGATTTTTATTTTTTTTGCTAATCAATGTTTGCAAGCAAATAAAATCCTAAAATAAATGTTTATGATATAAAGTGGCCATGTCTCTTCAAATGGATTCATTTTTTTGAGGTCTTTTTGTACTTTTGTCATGTCAAGTGTTTTGGGTAATCCTACTTTTAATGGAGGGTCAGAAATCTTTTAGATTTGATCCAAATGTCTTCGTCTTATGGGTTTGGAATGACATGGAGATTACGGCAATAAAAATTATTTAGTGCTGATACTACAGCACTTCTACATTAAAAAAACTGTTAACTTTGTGATTTAATAATGAATTCAAGATAAAAGAAAAGTAAGAAATATGTTAAAGTATATGCCACTTGGAATTGATTTTTTTAAATGATTATTCTTTAAGAAATATCAAAGTAATAAAACATTAAAATCTACTCAGCTTTGTAATGCTGGTGTTCCAATCATGCATTGCGGGATTCTGGGATTTTTCTTTACTGTTTTCTAATTGAATTTACACTGTTTTATTTGTGCTTTAGTTTTGAGGTGTAGCATTTTTTGTTTTATCACATACTTTTTTTGCTTTTGTTTTTACTCACAATGACAAATTCATACTCAAAAAGTCATTGACTTACAAATATTGTGTATTGTGCCCCAAGTACTGAGGTGTTTGTGTCACTCATCCCTGTTGTGTAAGTATATTATCACATAGATTATAAAAAAAACTCTGTTCTTTAATTTTTGTTCTAAAACAAACATGTACATAGCATTTTAAGTGAAACTTAAAAGCAGAGACATCAAAATGTACTTGAAATCTAATCTTTAAATGACTTAAAAGTAAAAATTATTCAATAATGTTACTTTTACAATTGAGTTAATTTAATTCCATACAGTTTACTTTAAAAATGAAAAACTTGTGCTATAAAAATTGATTTCATTTTATTTATATATATATTTTTTACAGTTTAGTAAGTAATAAACTAACCCTTACAGACCACAATCCTGTAGACAACATCTGCTACATAAATCAATGTACTGTAGGCTCTGATTGATGTATTAATCAATACCGCCATACAATTAATGTTTCAGGATCAATCCTGACGCGTGACAAATTGAGGGTGTGATCAATGAGTCAGACCTAACAGTTTAGTCAAGGTTATTTTAGGCACCGCAATGCCTTTACAGTAATGTGTCAATGCCGCATTTACAGTTAAACAATAACATTTAGCATTAATCGAAAATTCTGGACTGAACAAAATGATTTAATCGAATCAACTAAACTGATCTGATATGTAGACATGAAAAAAAAGGCATTAAATTGCTTACCTCCAATGTGTTTGTGGGCATCCTTCTCTTGTATTCCAGCAAAAATGTTGGCAAGGCTTGACTTCCCCACGCCGTGATCACCTAACAAAACCACACGGTAAAGACACTCGGATCCTGAGCTGTCCGATTCGGAGTCTGAGGACCAGTTGGCCCGTGAGTGGATGCTCTTGTCTCCAGGGTGGTACGAGGCTGACTGGGCGAGCGGAGGGTGATAGGGGTCAGTCAATGGGTCTCTGTCTCCCCGTCCTGCTTGACGAGAGGAGGGGATGGGTGTGCTTGCTCGTCTCCTCAGTGGCTCCTTTCCCTCCTTCTGTGTGTTGAGTGTCATCTTATAAACATAGGTATGCCTGGACAGAAAAAAGAGAAATTACTCTTACAGGAAAACAAATACTAATAGCATACTTTGTCACAGTTACAATGTTGCTGTGTCAGAGTGCATTCTGACATGTTTTTTTTTTAAATCACTTCTGTCAAATTCTTGTTTTGTAAATAAATATCACAACACTATCTTTAAACGTTAAGATTTTTATATACAAAAGGTATTTTAAATGGTAGTAATATTTCACAAAATTACAGATTTCTTTAGGTTTTTTTGTTCAAATAAATGCACCCTTGTTCAGTTTAAAACGACAACCATAAAATCATTCATCTCCTAATGAGAATTTATAGAACTTCAAAACCTACCTATGTATATTTCACATTAACATAATGAAATTTGTATAAAGTCCAACAAAAACAAACATTCACAAGTAAAAATATAACTTACAATACAAGGCAAAATAGCAAAAAACATTTGAATTGGTTGAATTTGGCATCAATAAATAGGACGTCAATGCATTAACCAACATTTATGTACACTGTTAGTCAATGTCAAAACCTTTAAATACATCTTTATATTAATCTTCTATTAAACAGGCTTACATTAAACTTTAATCAGATCAAAAGTTGCATTTTTAATGTTTAAAGTACTAACTTTAGTAATGTAGCATATTATTGAATTATTAAATACTTATTTTTCATCAACTACTACTGTTAACAAACGTATCCTCACTGTAAAGTGTTCTACACAAAATTTAAATTCAAGAAATAATGATTTTATCCACTTCTTTAACAGTTTAAGTTAGGTACGCGTTTAAATTGCCTTAAAACAACAGTAACAACTTTTGACAGCTTCCCGTGACAACTAGCACCGGAGTAGTTTTATTCCATGCATTAATAAACACTCCATCAGACGTACTCCAAAGCAAAAACAGTAAACTATACTCACAACCATCTCCGTTAAACATAAGAGTTCAAGTCCACAGAAAGCACTTTAAAGCTGCTGTTTGCTGAATCAATCAGTTCGCGCGCAGTGGAGTTTGACTCGCCAGCTGAAGAGAAATGCTACACCGCTGCAGTCAAGACAACAGCCCGCTGAGCTCCACAACGCGTTTAAAAATTAAAGAGCGGAATGAAGCTTTTCTCTCATTCTCTCTCGCTGTCTGTCACAGCCTCCTCTCACCCGCATGACCTCTCACTCACCTTTATCTCACCACAACAACTTTTAGGACTCCAGAGCGCGTCTCTCCTCAGTTCATCCTCCCACTTTGCCCTCAGAGACGCTGCGGCGTGAAGTTGCATGTATCGTGTCTTTGTGATTAAACACAGGTGGGCTCCTGTTGCCAACTCAGCTCGAGCTCAGAGCGGAGAAACGCGTCTTCTGTTTATATTACTCACATGGTCCCATAAACACGGCTCAACAAACGGGCCCTCGACTGTAAGTCTCGTGGGTCCCCGCCGAGCGTCCCTCAGCATCATCCAGGGCCACGAAATGTTATAACGTGTTTTTAGCACCGTCCCACTGCATCTCCATGACGTCGAAGTCCTGTCATTTCCTGCTTTTGAAGCTGAGATGAGATATCATACGTTATCAGAAGGTTCTCGTTAGTGTAATGGCTTTGATTTTGAAAACGCATCTTGATTTAATGATGTCATCACTGGAAAGTCATGCAACAAGGAACCACACACATTGCATTTATTTTTCTTTAGAGACAAACATCCACAGCTGTTTCTTTTTTTGGTGCTTATGCAATTGGATGATGAATGTTGGAGTTTTATTGCTTGGTATTTTTGTTTTGGTTTCTAAAATAATTTATTGGGAAACGCATTGCAGTGTTTTGAATGCACATGGAAATGAAGACAGTAAAATAAAGAGGCAACAAGGTTTATTCTTTGCTTAGATCTTTTTTTACCAGGAATTTTTAATTCTCTGAGGCTCGGCTGAATCTTTTCCAACTGAAACAACAAAAGTAATCAAAGCAGTCGCCTGTTCACTGGGGTGCTGAAATCCATAAGTGTTTACAGAGTAAGCCTTGTTCCCACACTTTGGTCAATTGCATCAATGTCGCATTACTACTGTTTCAAGATTTGCAAAGTGGCTTCGAAATGCTCCATTTGCTAGATAAATAAAGTCATATATAGTCATAAAATGAAGCACTTGGGTACTTTGAGGATTGACACTTGAAGTGTCATTAACTGCAATAACATTTGCTTGCTGAATGGTACCAAACTCCGACATGGGAACACTTACATTTTCTCATTTAGCAGACACTTTTATCCAAAGCTACTTACAAGCGAGGATAGCAGTATATAAATGCTTTGACAAGTCTAATTTTTATTTTTACAGAAAAGACAGAGTGTGTCCTATCAAGCTAAAAGAGGTGGTTTATCAGTACCTGTGTGGAGCACACACAAAATTGCACAATGTTTTCCAAGAAGTATGGAGTGCTTATAAGAAGGTGTCTGGTGCATATGGAGAGGAAAAAAGGAAAAGTCTCCTACAGGTGGTTAATGAGGAAGGATGAGAATCCACTGCAAAAACTCAGGCTGCAATTGCAATTATATGTACTTTGCAAACAATAACATATGCTGTGAGAAAGGCCATAACCTACAGTAAAAGTGTAATGCTACAAATTGAGAATGGTCATGTAACATCCACAGCTTAGTTTATGTGACACTAAAATACACACAGTATGCATTAGCATGTCTGAGGACACATCAGTAAATGATGGTAGCTGAAAACTGAAAGCAAAGACAAATAAAGAAAAGATGATCTGTAAAATTGTTTGACTATGTAAAATGATTTAATGAAGTGGCTCCATTGATTTCCATCTGTAATATATAGCAGCTGAAAGAAAGACTCAAAAAGGTAATGCGTTCACCACAGGGCTACACAGGGAGTAAATCCTCATGAGGTATATTGAGATGGACGTCCATGTCTGGAGTACACCTAAAATACAGACATCACAGTGACAGTTACTGTATACAGCTTATACAACCTTGAAGGGACAGTTCAACCAGAAATGAAAGTTCTGTCATCACTTACTCATCCTCATATTTTTAAAAACACGAGTGGGCATTCTGAAGAACTTGTTCTGCCACATGAAAGTCATTTTATGGAGTATAAATTACATAGAACTTTAGACATTTGGAGATATAGTATTTTAATACACAGCTATTACATAGATTTGTACATGAGAAACAGGAATGTAAAATAAACCCATGTTGCTATCTTATATAACCAAGTACTTAAAGAACAGTCTAAAAACACAAACAGTAAAATAAAGTACAACTACATTTCATTTTACATATATACAGTGCTATGTAGATTACTTTGAAATTACTTTATTACTTATAAATTGTTAGTTAGTTATAATAACAATCAATATTGCACATTTAAGGTAAGTTAATCTGACTTTTTGGTTACTTTTGACCTAATGTATTACATTGATTTGATAATATTGGGCCAAATACAAAAAGAAAGAATCAATAATATTTTTTTTTATTGAAAAGATCAATAAAATCTATAATTGATTTAAAAATCAGTAATTTTATTGAAAAATCTAAATCAAATCAATAATTATCAAGAAACTAAAACACTTAAGTGATTAAATGTTAACTGATGATTCAGCTTAAATGATTAATTGTTAACTGTATGTCACATTACCAATAGAGAATTTTGATTTGTTGTGAACTGTGAACAATATGCAAATGGAATGTTACATTTTTGACATGTTAACATAAAATTAAATTAAATTAAAGTAAACATTTGAGACATATCACACGAATAAAAATGAATAAAATCATTTTTGTGTTTATTAATATTACATGGCTAACGTCTTTCATGTTTTAAAAATTTAAGTTTTTTGAATTTTCAAATAGTAAATGCCTTAAGACATGACAAATATTTACCTGTTTGTATTTTACATTAAAAGAACTGTAAGCCATAAAATCCAAAGGTATTCACTTAGACCAGGGCTGCCCAAACTCGGTCCTGGAGGGCTGGTCTCCTGCAGAGTTTAGCTCCAACTTGCTTCAACACACCTGCAAGTAAGTTTCTAGTATACCTAGTAAAAGCTTGATTAGCTGATTCAGGCATATCTAGCTGGGGTTGGAGCTAAACACTGCAGGACACCGGCCCTCCAGCACCGAGTTTGGGCACCCCTGAGATAATAAAAATAGTTGTAATATATAGTATTAAAGCAAAATACAATCTAATTATTGGTCCTACATTTTTTTAATTGGTTTACATGTATTTGCATGTATCAGTGCATCAGTTAGTCCCCAGCACTATATAGTTATGTAAAAAATAAAATTTCTCTGGATTTATTAGGTATTATTTATATTCAAGAAAAATGCTAATATTTATTTTATAAAGGTCTGATAGCATTTCTTCCAAATTTTAAATAAAAATATTTTCATTGAGAGATTTTTTTAATTGGTAAGAATATATATATATTTTTCATTTGTTATCATTGAAAATAAATAAAGAATTCCTAACTATTCTAAGGATGAAAGATTTGTATTGTGTTGTCTAAACAATGAATATAAACATTATATAAAATGCCCTAAATGACAACATATTTCTTTGACATTTGAAAGAAATATCAGCGGTGTTTTCAAAAATAAAACAACAAAAATTATGTTTTATCCAAACACATAAGTAAATTGCAAGTGATATATCTGGCCATAAACATGTTCACCACAGCCTGAGACAGTTTGTTTAAGACAGGAAACATGAGACGTTTCTCTGCTGGGGCTCTGGACATCTGCAGATACTAAAGCCATGTCTCTGTCACGAGCAGAGCAGGAAATCCCAGATCTGTTTATCATTATCTCCATTTAATGGAAACCTTTATAATTTGGTGCTCAGTGTGACATGATTTGCGAACACACTAAATGTTTTTGCTTGTTTTCCATGTTCTTTGTCCACAAGGCCAAAACACTTAAGGACCAAAAGTCCATATGAATAAATCTTAACTGTAACAGCTCCCATGGGTGGCAATAGGTTGTGCTTGCACTCGCAGGGCCTTGGAATGAAGTGTCCGATTGTTTTGGAGATATGACCGATTGTCATGGAGAGGAAAATGACATGCTGTTTTGGAACAGACTGTTGGGAAATGTGAAACCTTCATTAACCTTTCATGGGCGCCAGGGATTTCATGAATGTACAGCATTCTCCTGTTCTTCATTTATCTTTAAGATGGCCTTTGGAGTCTTTTCCAAAACTGTGTAATGTAACACCATCTTCATCAGCCCAATCCTTTTTCCAAACCAAGCCTTTGTTTCAAAGTAGATAAGGTACCTCTTCCTCCAGCTTATCTGATTTTAAATGTCAGATCTTCAATAAAGCTACTTGGGTTAATGAAAGTGTTGCTCAAAAAAAAAAATAAAAATAAAAACAAGAAAAGAATTAGGATGAAACAAATGATTCAAATAAATTCAATCAAACCATTTTTAAAACCTTAACCATTTCTCAAACAAATGATAGATCCATTTTTTATATTGAAGCTGGGTTCACAATTTTTGGAATGACAAGGATATAAAAAGTGTATATTAAAACATGATTTGTAGACCTGGAAAATGCATTTTAAAATGACATAAATGACAAAATAATTATTTTATCACCTAGAAATTGTGTAATATATATTGTTACGGTACATGTAATTGTACCAAAAACATTTTACAGCACAGGCTCACTGAAAATACGTGTCTCAGCATACTTTTTTGCAAAATGTAAAATATGTTACTGGGGGTACGTTTCATTGTGCATTTCTGATGACAAATCCTATAGAGGGCGCTGTTAACACTTTTCTGACATCTGAAATATGTTACTTAGGGCAGTGCTTCCCAACCCTGTTCTTGGAGGCACACCAATGGCACATATTTTGGACTTCTCCCTTATCTGACCCATTAACTTCAGGTTTTGAAGTCTCTTCTTATGCTCTGATGAGTTGATTCAGGTGTGTTTGATTAGAGGTTGAAAATGTGTACTGTTGGTGTGTCTTTAGGAACAGGGTTGGGAAACACTAACTTAGGGTACACTTTGTTCTACGTTTCAGATACAAGTCTTTTTTGTACACATCCATGAGAAGGCGGGGCTTGTCAGATTACCCAGCAAACCACCTCCCTAAACCCAACCAATAATGTTTTAAAAAGCCAATATATGAGAAATGTGCACTACGACCACATAGTTTTACCTTGAATTTACATAGTTTTTATCTCTTTTGTTCACAACACCAGAAACTATGTCCATTGATTGGCATTTGTCCATTGATTGGCACAGGGATTCATAGGTGATTACAAATCACAGACACCATTAAATTATTTTCTGGTATTTATTTAGTGTTGTGCAAAAACAGCATGAAATTAAACTTTTTTTGTCAATATTATGCCCCTGTAAATATCATTAGTGTGCAAAAGAACAAAACGTAAATATATGTTTAACCACATTTCATTTCCGGTTTCACAAAAATGTAGGCTAAAGCATGTATTTAAAATGAGCCTGTGCTGAAGAAATACATTGGAAGCCAATAGGAAACTCAAAACATCCATTGAATAAGTGGAGGATGAGTAAATTATGACAGAATTTTAATTTTTTGCATGAACGATCCCATTAAGATACTGTGTGTGTGTGTGTGTGTGTGTGTGTGTGTGTGTG
>CAIGQW010054176.1:120501-138243 GCA_903798125.1 Danio choprae | reverse complement strand
ACACACACACACACACACACACACACAACAATATATAACATATAACAATACTGTAGCACAATCAAGCATTTGTTTGTATTTAGCATTATTAACACTTAATTAGCACTATTACAATTAATTAACAAACATTTTTTGGGTTTATAATCACACCTAACTTACTTCAACATATTTCATGCTCATCATTTTCATACTCTGCTTTGTTCTGTTATTTGTAATTTATATTTCATGTCAAGGCTGTGACTACATTACCTTTTTTTCAAGTTGTCTCTTATTCTTTTCTCTCCCATAGCTGTATATACTGTATACATTATATATGAAAAAGACAGATCTTGCGATGTTCTTTCAGATCTGTCTTTTTCATGTATAATGTATAAACTGTATACAGCTATGGGAGAGAAATCCACTTAAAGAGCACTTAGAAATTCAAAGGATTTACTGGATTTATTAGGCACGGGATTCCAGTAAAAATAATGTTAATATTTGTTTCCATCAATAAAGGTCTGAGAAAGTTTGAATAAAAACATATGTAATTTAACGAACATCATTTACATTTATTATTTAATATGCATACAATTTATATGAAGGTATTTATTTATGTGTTCTGTTTTTATGTTAATGCTCTGTATTTGATATTCATCTGCGTTATTGGCAAATAAGAAAATCAATAAAAAGTTCTAATAAAAAATGTATGTAATTTAGAGCATTTTTTGTTTAGTTTTTTATTTCAGAAAATGGTGAGAATATTTTTTTAAAATATATTTTTCATTCAAATAACGATCTCTTAATTAATCTAAAGATAAACCAAAGGTATCGTGTTGTCTAAAATATATATCTATTTTTATTCTATGCACAAATAAGACATTTCATAATAATAATAATAATAATAATAAAATAGTATTACCATATAACTATAAACACTCATGCTTGCAATCACTTACATGCTTCCGCAAAACTTTTTTAGGAGTTTCACTTTTTAAAGTTCAGACTGATACAATACAGCACGGGGAAGCGGACCACTGCGTTTCATCTTATTTACTCTCAAAAGTGTCTTTTAAAATGCTTTCAGCTGACAATATGAATCACAATTGATCAAATGCGAATTCTTTATGCACTCATGAATAATTTATCATCAAATGGGTGCTTGATGCTGTTTTTAAATAATTCATTACTCCGAAGAAGGCCGGCATCACACCAGCTATGATGATTAAAAGAAAACAAAATACATCTGAATCGATAGTGGACTGGAAATGCTTTTAATACTCAGATAAAGCAAACTAAGTTATGCCTGCATGCAGCCCCGATACGAAGCAAGACTCCACTGCTCATTACATTACAGAAGTCTGCTGTAAAGTAACTTTGTTTTTCCTCTAAATTCTTGAAATGGTGCCAGTGACACACAGGAAATCAATTGCAGACAGTGTCTGGCACCTGTGGTACCGTGAGCTCTTTCTCTCTCGAGCTCGCACTCTCTGGGAAACAGGTGGGTTTCTCTGACAATCACTTTAGACAGCAGCATATTTTTAGCATGTTTAACCATATCCGTTGATTTTGTACTCTTCGCTAGGGTAAAAGAAAAGAGCACAAGGGATGATGAAATGAGAAGCCATTTCACGATACTTCAAAAAAGAAAACAACTTTGTATGGTGCAATGAGCAATGACATCTACAAATGTTTGTGAGGAGTATTTTTTCTTATGTTCACCAAGGCATTTATTTTTTATTTAAAGGGCTAACATTTAGCATGTGGCAATGTAGCATGTGCTTAGTGACACCGGTGGCTGTTAAATGAACTGCAGCCAACAAGTTATTGCTTGTCGTCGTGTTTATGCACAATGTACAGGAGATTGAAAATTATTTAATGATCTGATATTCTAACTGCTGTTTCATTTATTTTTGTCTTTGAAAGCCACTTGAGGTAATTCTTTAGAAAAACACTGAAAATGTACTTCCAGAAGCTGTTTAGAGGAGGGGGTGGTTTGGGGGGCCCCCAGCAGCGCCCCTGTATATCACTGATTAAAAGTCTGTTACAACAGTTTGATAAGTAATATAGGCCTATAGTTGAGATAATACATTATACAGATCTGATGTGAGAATATATAGTATTAATAAATCCCAGATTAATAAAGGGACTAAGCCAAAAAGAAAATGAATGAATGTATGAGTTGCAGTAAAGAGAGCCTATTTTGACGTTGTCTAACATTATAAGCATTTTGTTTCATATGTCATAAAATCAGTGGTGGACAAGTATATGTACATGAGCAAAACATACAGATACCCTAATCAAATATCAATGAATCATTCTGACCTGATCAATTGAATTAGTGAACCATTAACTGGAGACTCACTCTGACCAGATCATTTGAATCAGTGAATCCCTGACAAAAAAAACCTCACCCTTGCTGGATAAATTGAATAAGTGAATTGTTAAATGAAGATTCAATCTGACCAGATTATTTGAATCAGTGAATCATCAATTCGACACTTATTTGACTGGATCATTTTAATCTGTGAATCACTGACAAAAGACTCATCCTTACTGGATAAATTGAATAAGTGAATTGTTAAATAAAGATTCACTCTGACCAGATGATTTGAATCAGTGAATCGTCAACTGGAGAATCATTCTGACTGGATAATTTGAATCAGTGAATCGTCAATTGGAGACTTACTTTGACTGGATAATTTTAATAAGTGAATCATCAACTGGAGACTCACTCTGAATCATTTGCATCCACAAATTGTTAATAGGAGACTCACCCTGATCTAATCATTTGATTAAGTCAGTTGTTAAATGAAGATTCACTCTAACCAGATCATTTTAATTAGTGAATCATCAATTGGAAACTCGCTCTGATCAGATCATTTGAATCAGTAAATCGTCAACTGGACACTTATTTGACTGGATCATTTTAATCTGTGAATCACTGACAAAAGACTCATCCTTACTGGATAAATTGAATAAGTGATTTGTTAAATAAAGATTCACTCTGACCAGATGTTTTGAATCAGTAAATCATCAACTGGACACACATTTGACTGGACTATTTAAATCAATGAATCATGAATTGCAGACATGCTCTGACAGAATCATTTAAATCAGAGAATCATTACCTGGAAACTTCTTCTGACAAGATAATTTAAATCAGTGAATCATTAACTGGAGACTCACTCTAAATAATTAACATTCACAAATTGCTAATAGGAGACTCACCTTGATCTGATCATTTGAATACATCAATTGGTAAATGAAGATTCACTCTGACCAGATCATTTGAATCAGTGAATCATCAATTCGACACTTATTTGACTGGATCATTTTAATCTGTGAATCACTGACAAAAGACTCATTCTTACTGGATAAATTGAATAAGTGAATTGTTAAATAAAGATTCACTCTGACCAGATGATTTGAATCAGTGAATCATTAACTGGGGACTCACTCTGATTGGATCATTTAAATCAGTGAATCATTAACTGGAGACTCACTCTAAATAATTTGCATCCACAAATTGCTAATAGGAGACTCACCCTGATCTGATCATTTGAATAAGTAAATTGTTAAATTAAAAATCACTTTGACCAGATCATTTGAAACAGTGAATCACTGACAAAAGACTCATCCTTACTGGGTAAATTGAATAAGTGAATTGTTAAATAAAGATTCACTCTGACCAGATGATTTGAATCAGTGAATAGTCAACTGGAGACTCATTCTGAATCATTTGCATCCACAAATTGTTAATAGGAGACTCACTTTGATGTTGAATCAGTGAATTGTCAACTGCACACTCGTTTGACTGGATTCTTTGAATCAATGAATCGTGATTTGTAGACACGCTCTGAAAGAATTATCAACTGGAAATTCACTCTGACTGGATCATTTGAATTAGTGAAACATAAATTGAAGACTTGCTCTGATTAGATCATTTGAATCAGTGAATCATAAACTGGAAATTTACTTTCACTGGATGATTTGAATGTGTCAGTAGGTAAGTACACTGTAAGTATGCATTAAGATCAAGTACTGTAAAAAAAGGTTTCTGTCAGATGCTACTGAAAAAATGGTGAATCAAAGGGCTCTATTTTAACGATCTAAGCGCAAAGTCTGAAAACCAATCAGAGTCTCATCTTAAGAGTCAGTTGCGTCACGCCATGGCGCATTTGCTATTTACATGGGGGACTTTGTATGTGGAAAAACTGAATGCTTCACTAGCGAGAAAATAGTTAAACAGAACATCTGCAGCGCGAGGATAAAGAATGAGCCTTCTCCATTGGCCTCTTTACTTTCTTTACTTTACTTTTACCCTTTACTTTACTCCTTTACTTTCGTAGAGTAAGGAAACAGTAGAAACTTGCTCTACTGAGACATCCATTAGCCTACATATTTGATTTCGCTTGTTAAGCGCAAAGATTTGTTTTAAAACTATTTCTAAATTCAGTTTTAATTTCCAGCAGTTATATCCAAACACACGTTTTATTCTTATGCCCCATGTGGTAATGCATACGTCACCAAAACCCGACAGGTGGACAAATCTAAATTAGTTTTTATTAAAACAAATATAAATAGGCATATAATAATATACATATGAAAATTGTCATGAATAAACTACAAAAAGCCCAATGTATAGGGCCCAAAATGTCACTGAATGATTCTAAAAGAATTCACACCAACAAAACTAATGTTTGTGCTAAATCAGGTCAAACAGCTCTTTAAAGTAACACTTGCAGATGACTTCTTTAACAGTGTGGTGTAAGTTGTTCAAAATAAAAGTGATTAACTATACCTGTTTGAACTTGAACTTCAGAGCTGAAGCTGTATCCACTGTCCATCATACGTCTGCCAAAAGGACACAGTAAGTCAAGGTTAATGAAATCTACAGTAGACTGAAGTCTGCATGTGTGGTTGCGGTCTATAGGCCTCTGTAATGACCCGCCGGCCTCCATTCCCCTCTTCCCCTCGACCCCCGCTCTTTCACAGCAGCGTTTATATGGACAAAAACCAGGGCCTGGAGAGATTGGACCTGTCCTTCACCTTCCTTTAATCCTGGTTTCACCCTGCTAGACCAGTTATCTAGACCTCCAACTTAATTTAAGAGAAAAGCAGAAGTGATGACCAGCAAGCCGATACTCTGAACTGACCTTTGTAGGTTAACTAAACTAATATTCCGCAGGTCTGCTCTCTCTCGCTATTTTTGTTTTGATCTTTGCCCTTACATGCTTGTCTGGGTTGAGGTTTACTACGTGAGCACTTGTCTGAGGTCGCGAACACGTGGACTTTTCACAGTGAGGTTTACACAATGAACCTCCATGAGGGAAACAGAAACCAGAAGACTAAAAACAGACTGTCTGAGCTGCAGTAACAGAGGACTACAAGATGATGCAATGGTGTAAAATACGGAATAGGAATTGAAGATGTTTGTGAGACTATGCAGTCAGCAGTATATAAAACTATTTTTTCAAACTTTTCTATTATGGAGAACGGTGGAAGTAAACTAGGTTCAAAATCTTGACATTTCTTAAAAACTGATTAATGCATGTCATGAATGGAATTAAAGTAAGGTACATGTATTTTACTTTTTGAAATATATACTAATATATATTGTAAATTATATATTATAAAATACAGATAACTTCAGAAAGGTAGACAGATTTTCTTTTTAAAACTAGATATTTCTGGTCATTTTATTGAATTAAATATTAAAAATATCTCATTTAAATAATAACAAATAAGAGGAAATCTTATTTATTTAACTTTCAGGTGATGTATCAAAATGAATTTCAAAAATGTGACGCATTTTTATTAACATTACATTTAAACATTTATTAAAACTCTTTAAAAGTCCCCCTTGTGCATAATACAAAACAGGTGTTACACATCCTATCTCCAATCGCAATTAAAATCCAGCATTGCAAATGTCAATGCACTTCTGAACGGCACACGACTATGGTATTTACTGTCTTGCTTTTGTTTCCTCTGTCTCCATACTGTATGCTGGAGGGGGAGTTCAGCACACCCTGACGGTGACCCACACAAACCCAGTCGACTCTGGGGAGTAAATCTGCGGTCTAGCTCACCTTTAAAGACAGCGCTGGTTCAATAACAGTGGCAGAGAAGCTTCACACATGCATCCGATATTTCAGCGGCTCTTTTGCTGATCAGACTGAAATGGGAACAATTAGGTGAGTGAAACACTGCATAGATTAACAAGACGGAGCCTCCCAGGGTCTGCTCCAGCTGTCACGCTTTTCACAATCTATCTGCCCCAATTCCCTTCCAAATCCCCCTCGTCTCCCCACTTTTGGCTGCAGGGGAACGAAGGGGGAGCAGACGGAGGAGGGGAAGAGGCAATGCCCGCTTTTAAAGAGGAGGAGGAGGAGGACACTTGGAGTTCTGCCATCTTTTTTTAATTGAAGTTATTATTGATTTTCTGGAAGGTTGGTCACAGCCTTATTTACAATGAAATGATATTAAAGATTACAAGTTTTAAGCACACTTAACGGGTCAACGTAGAGAGTGTAATAGGAAAAGCAGAGTGAGATTTGTTTTATTTAAATTAAATGTACTATATTATATATTATTTTGTCATTTAAATCAAATGCTAAAAATAGACAGATTTCTATTAACATGCATAAGTAGTCAATGTATAGAAATGACAGTTATTACTGATTTACTGGAAGGTTGTTAACTGCACTATATAAAATATAATTAAAGATTACACATTATTAGGCACATTTTGCAGTACAACTTAGTAAAACACAGTGACAGAGAAAGAAAAATATAAACATATAAAAGTGCATATATACAGTCAAGCCCCAAATTATTCATACCCCTGGGGCATATATAATAAAATATTAAAATGTATAGGTTTGTATTGTTAACCCACTCCTTTAATTCTTTCACTGACTAGCAGTATCTTAAGTGCCAGTGTCTCCGTGCATATTTTGAAATATTTAATATGGGAGTTACAATCGCATAAACATAATTTAGGAGTTAAATGGATTTTTGAACCAAACCAACAACTTAAAACAGCTATTAACTGTTCTGAGAATAGTTTAACAAAACTATATTCCCATATACAATGTAAAAATGTGACTGTTTCTAGTTTATTTTTCCAACACAAATCATAATTTTTAAATTGACCTTATGTCAAAACGACATCAAATTGACATCTTACATTGGTGTAAAAAATAAAACAGTTTTTTTTACACCAATGTTAGATGTCAATTTGATGTCTTTTTGACATCAAGGTAGTTTACATTATTGTACAAAATCCAGTGTAAATTTGTAATTGAAACTTTCAGATGAATAAAACTTTTCTTATTTCATAATACTTTTTGTGTTGTTATTTTGGTAGTCAAAGGGGCATCAATATGTGGATGTCAAGGTTTTAACATCAAATCGATTCACATTTTTGGTTTGTTTTTTGATGTTATGCTTGTTGTCAATTTGATGTCGTTTTGAGTTAGTTCAGTGCTGTTTCTGAAGGATGGGCCAAAAACAACACTTTGTGCTCTAACTTAACATTCAAAACAAGTATTTCACTTATTCATATTTTGAAAATGTTTCCAAATGTCCTTTCTGAATGTACTTGCTAACAGGCTGTGCAGCTAAAGTTGCCTCCCATTGACTTTAACTGCATTCACAAAGACTACAGCTTTATCCTGAAAACACTTACTGTCCACCTAATTCATAAACGCACATTTATTATGTACTTTATAGTCAGGTCATATACATTTGAGTTTTTCTGCAAAGATAAGAGAATTGTACTTATAGTAAATAGAGCATTAACATGCGTTTCCATTAGTTTAATAAACTTTACTGCATAACAACTGCATAAATGTAGCCACTAACCATTCAGAAATGTCCTGGTTCAGTTTAGAACGTCTTCCTCTCTATCACTGTCTGACTATGGTTTGAACATGTAATGCTTTAAAGTACTACAGCTCGTTTTACTCACACTTTACTGACATTTTGTCTGAGATTTAATTGTTTTGTGGTTTCTGGAGTGTTGGAATAGCATATAAAGGCTCCGCCCTCTTCTGGAAAGCAGCAGTTCATTTGCATTTAAAGAGGCATACACAAAGATGGTGTATTTTTGCTCATACCCAAACCAAAGGGGCAAATTTGACAAGCTACAATAAATGATTTGGGGTGTATTTTGAACTGAACCTACACAGACACATTTTGGGGAAACCAGAGATTAGATTTCCATCTTATGAAAGGGAAAAATTATAAATTCACCTTTTCCATATCATGTTATGGGACTATGACAAGAGATTGGAGTCCTGCCATCCAGAGTCTGCCTGTTCGCATAGTATCTGTTTCTGGCTGACTGATCTCTGGTCCACGAGTCTGAGCAACTGATGCTTTACAAGACTGAGAGAGAAAGTAAACAGAGGAGATGAGTGGGAGAATTCACCAGCCTAACATCTGTTTTATAAGTATGACTCACTGAGGTTTTAAATACTAAGCACACCCTTCAATTTCACACATATGAACATACAGAGAGAGAGAGAGAGAGAGAGAGAGAGAGAGAGAGAGAGAGAGAGAGAGAGAGAGAGAGAGAGAGAGAGAGATTTCCTCCCACACAGCTTCACTGTCTTCGATTTTTGGAATTAAAAAGGGCAAACCACAACAAGCACGTTTTCACCTACATAAGGCACAGTGATAATCAACAAATATTTCCTGGTTCACATGCAGAATTACAGTCAAAGCAGTACAGCAAATACTTATTTTGTTTTCTACTTTTGAACACTGCAGGCCAACTTAATTGTATTGGTGTATTGGTTTGTTTTGAGTTTGTTGTGCATGTGAATACAGGGAAATTTGTATGTGTGTAATATAGTTGATCTTGTTTTAACTTGACACTGAATAAATAAGTATCACACTTACAACAGGAATAAGTAAATTACTGAATAAGTAAATCACACTTACAACAGGACCATCATCATGAATCACATGACATAAACAGAAGCACATGGAACACAACACATATGACATCACATGACACAACAACTACATGAAAACAACACATAGACACACCAGAATCATGACAAATAGGAAGATTAATGAATATTATTATAAAAAATCTTACCCAGTTACACACATATTCAGACCATACAAGTATTAGATGATGCACAAAATCAAACTGAATAATTCAGTAATCAATTTCAGTAATGGTGAGAAGAAAATCTTCCACAATGTTTTAGATTCTGCCTTTATTGCATCATATGGAGACTTTCTGACTTGTTTTCCCTATTTTCATGTCATACTGTGATGGGTACCATCAAGCTCTGAGGTTTTCCTCCCCTCTGAAATCTCATGAATTATTCAGGTGAACCAGACAACTGTAATGTGCCGAGAACGAATGCTGTGGGCTGTAAAATTTAGGCTGATTTTAGTGGATAAAGGGACTATGGGGAAAAAAATCATGAGCCTTTACTATTCATTAAAGCAATGCTTTTTCCTAAGAGGTGAGAGCACAGGCCTTGTTATTTTATTTATAGGGAGAAAATGAAACAAAATCTCATTTGGTTTAGAACTAGATTAATTAATGTATTGCTTAAGAGAAGAATTGCATTAGTATATCTCCAGTGTCTCCAGAATGTGTCTGTGAAGTTTCAGCGTGAATTACCCCACAGATAATATATTATTGCTTGTCAAATTAGCCCCTTCTTGGGTTTGAGCAAAAAAAAAAAAAAGAAGGGTCTCTTTAAATGCAAATGACCTGCTGCTTTCCAGAAGAGGGTGGAGCCTTTAAGCTCTATTCTGACAGAAACGACAAAACAAGTGTATCTCATGCAGACCTCATCTCCAACAACAAATCATTTGTAATGTTTTCTCTGGCAGAGACATTGTACATCTTTAGCTGCAATAGCGAGTCAACAGAGATGTTGCCATTGGTGGAAATGTGCATACTAAAAGTTGGTAATATTGAATAAGATTCCCTTCATACGCCAAAATCTGAAAAGCTGGGTTTTCCACATGCTTGCAGAGAAAGGCTTAGCAAAACAAAATGACTGGGTTGTCCTCTTTCATGTTTGCCAGGTTGGTTGATGCACCAGGAACCCTATTATAGCACTTAAACATGCACACTTAGGAAAAATTATTCTAAAAAGTACCAAATTAGGGTTTTTAAACTTGTAACAATAGCAGAACATGTCTAGTGCTGAACAGAATCCCTTTCATAAGATTCATAAGGCATTAACATGTTTTATAATATATTTAATGTCCTCAATATTAATATAAAGAACATTTATTTTATTTATATTAGTATTATTAACATAAATGTTGTGTATAATTTATTTATGTCTTTTTAAAATTGATCTTGGTTTTGTCAAGGTTTTAAAAACATAAATACCATAATAAATATACCCAACAGCACATGCAATTTAGGTACTTTTATTTATTTTATTTTGTTTATTTATGTGAACTTGTAATAATAACCATGCTTCTACAACAGTTGCTGCAGTTATTAAATTTCAATTCACACTGAACCGGAATAAATGTGTAAAGAAATGAAACAACAAACAATTAGGAAATAGATGCAATCAAGACCAAGTTCCAGGAAAATGTCACAATGGCACAATTCTCCATGATGCCTTTCTGTGCATCATTATGAGTGTATTTTGGTTAAACTGAGGGCCTTTTTCCTCTTTGCAGATAATGAGGTTATAAGACATGACAGCATCTGAAAAACACAAATGAGTTTGAACTCTGTACAGTTTGAACAGTGTGTCTCCTACCATTGTTTAGGTAAAAAGACATATGTACTGAATACGAAAGCCAAAGTAACAAAAATGTAGTGCGTTACCTTTCCAGTACTAAGGTGCTTTGAGTTACAGATTTGAAAAACAAAAAGGCAAGAAACAAAGAACACTCAAATAAATGCACTTTGGAGCTTAAAATCAGGAGGATATAGTTCCTATGTGCAAGTTTATATTTGCAAAGAACATTTAAAGTCTGTGTGAACCGGAAGTTGCTAAGAGTTTTATTTCAGTATGTTGATGTACTTTGAACTGAAACGGAATATTGAGTAGGGGGCGGGACTTTCTTTTTTGTGCATCATTCACTCATAGCAAACTAGAGGTAAGGGGGCGTGGTTAAGAATATTGTGTCTGAAGCCGTCAAACTGACTTCGTCAGAGAAGGACCAATGCTGAAATGCTGAAGAAAATGGTCAGACTTTGATTGAAGATTACCAAAACAAACCTTTTTTGTCTGTGGATTAACTTGCACGAATGAATTGTTCACCTAATAATAACAATGTTCATTCATTCATTCATTTTCATTTCGGCTTAGTCCCTTTATTAATCTGGGGTCGCCACAGCAGAATGAACCACCAACTTATCCAGCATATGTTTTACGCAGCAGATGCCCTTCCAGCTGCAACCCATCTCTGGGAAACATCCATACACACCCATTCACACTCATACACTACGGACAATTTAGCTTACCCAATTCACCTATACTGCATGTCTTTGGACTTGTGGGGGAAACCGGAGCACCTGGAGGAAACCCACGCCAACACGGGGAGAACATGCAAACTCCACACAGAAACGCCAACTGACCCAGCCGAGGCTCGAACCAGCGACCTTCTTGCTGTGAGGCGAACGTGCTATCCACTGCGCCACCGTGAGGCCATAATAACAATGTGCACTAGCAAAATAAACATTGTAAAGAAAAGAACTATCTTTTTTAGATCTAAACTTTTCTTTCAGGCTGAATCAACCAAACATGCATAATGAGGGATGAAGATTGATCCTTTTTGTGACCTCTGAATAATACGGAAGTGTTTGAAAGTCTCTGTCTGATCTCTGGAGTCATAATCAAAGACTCTGTCGGATAGAAGATGTGAGAAGAACTTTATGAATGCTCTTAGGATGAGCCTGAAAAAGTGCTTACCGCTGCATCTCTCCTGCTCTGGATGATTTGCATGGAGACTCAGATAGTATGGAGCGCAGATGGCTGAAGGCCTCTTGGCAGCAGGCTGTCTCTGTTTCCCCGAAACGGTGTGAATTCAAAGGGACTTGAGTGCTGTGTTTCCATCTTCATGTGACAGGAAGAGGCAGCTACTTCAGTTCCTTTGTTGTATTATACATTAGCACCATTTAGCTGTTTTCATTCAATAATTTACAAATTATTCAGTGCAGCCAAAAAACTTAGGAAGGGGAGGCTAAAAAAGACTAGCACCCCATCGTCCTTTATTTGATATGAAAGTGTATGAGATTTACCATTTAAACATTTTGATATATAAATAAAAAAAATGTATTAATAACTTAATTGTATTTGTCAAATAGTCATTATTTACTTACTGTCATTTTATGGACCATGGTGAAATAAAACTAATGTTTTACAAAATTTATATATTATATTATATTATAATATATTGTATTATATTATATTATATTATATTATATTATATTATATTATATTATATTATATTATATTATATTATATTATATGGGCGTTACGGTGGCACAGTGGGTAGCACGATCATCACACAACAAGAAGGTCGCTGGTTCGAGCCTCGGCTGGGCCAGTTGGCATTTCTGTGTGGAGTTTGCATGTTCTCCCCGTATTGGCGTGGGTTTCCTCTTGGTGCTCCGGTTTCCCCCACAAGTCCAAAGACATGTGCTATAGATGAATTGGGTAAGCTAAATTGCCCATAGTGTATGTGTGTGAATGAGTGTGTATGGATGTTTCCCATTGATGGGTTGCAGCTGGAAGGGCATCCGCTGCGTAAAGCATGCTGGATAAGTTGGCGGTTCATTCCGCTGTGGCGACCCCAGATTAATAATGGGAATAAGCCGAAAAGAAAATGAATGAATGAATTATATTATATTATATTATATTATATTATATTATATTATATTATATTATATTATATTATATTATATTATATTATATTAAAGTTAATTAATAAAAACTAGACAACATATAGAAAATAAATGTTTTCATGCATTTAAAGAGGGGTATGTCAAAGTGTATGATGTGTCATGTTTAATATCTGAAATGGTAAAATCTTGTGGTAAATTAATCCCTGACAAATGCATAAAAAACTATGACAACAACAGACTCTTATAGGCAGAATCTCTATGAAGAGTTTTGTGAAATATCTGTTGTCTAATACTATCTGTAAATGCTAATAAAGTCGGTGCTCCTCCATATCTCTCCCTGACTGTATGGATAAAGTGGTGCAGGATCAGTGGCTCCGCTTCGGTCTGCCGCAATCAATCTGACATTTGTTTTTTTGATTAGCTGGTCTATCAGAGCTTACAGACGTGAGCCTCCGTGTCCCATTTCTGGCACACCAAGCTTTTTACATGGAAATGCATTGTAATTACTATGCTGCATGGCAGTGATATTTATTCAGGGATAAGTGAATGGCATGGGACTTAAAGCGGGCCGCTTTTCAAAGGAGCTAAGATGAGATGAAGTGAGAAAAAGAGGGGGTGGAAGAATGGAAGGAGCGTGTCTGGATAAATAAAAGAAGGTGCTGATAGTGGATGTACTGCTGGAGTTATGAACATCTGTTTAATAGCTCAAAATTTAAAAGACAATGTGCAAACATATCTGTAAAATAAAAAAAATAAAAATAAAATACAATTAAATAATATCAGTATAATTTCTCAAAGGTTTTGCAGTCTTTTAGGCATTTATCAGATCAAAATACAATAAAATCTGTAATAGCGTAAAACGGTTTTCCATTTAATATATATTTTTAAATATTTTATTCTTGTGATGGCAAGGCAGAATTTTCAGCGCCATTACTTAAGCCTGTCACATGAACCTTTATACATCATTTTAATATGTTGATTTAGTGCTCAATAATCATTTTTGATTACCAGTGTTGCTGGTTACATTTTTTTGTGTAACCTATGAAACTTTTGAAATATTACTTACACAATGAAAATTACTCACACACTACAAATTAAGCTTAAGTTATGACAACAAAAAAACTAAATTGCAAAAACGAGTAAAATGAAGTTGCGATAATTAAAAAAATGAAGTTGCTGTAACTAGACTAAGTTGCAGTAAGTAGAAAAATTACGTTATAAAATTTAAGTTGTGGTAATTAGAAAATTTAAGTTGCAGTAACTAGAAAAACTAAGTTGCGGTAAGTTGAAAAATGTAAGTTATAAAATTTAACTTGCAGTGGTTTAAGTTGCGGTTACTAGAAAAAATGTAGTTGCAGTAACAAAAATGCAAGTTATAGGAACTAGAAAAATTTAGTAGCTGTAATTAGAAAAATTCAGTTGCGGTAACTGAAAAAATTAAGTTATAAAAACTGGAAAAATTACGTTGCGGCAACAAGAAAATGTAAGTTATTAAATTCAAGTTGTAGTAGCTAGAAAAATTAAGCTGCTGTAACTAGAAAAAATTAAGTAAAAAATTAACTAAAAATTAGCTAACTAAAAAATTAAGTTAAGAGAACTAGAAAAAATAAGTTGCAGTTACTAGAAAAATTAAGTTTTGAGAACTCGAAAAAATTAAGTTGTAAGTCATTGTTTACTATTTATCCATGTTAACTAATGTATTAAATAAGACATTCTTATATTTGTAAGTTTACATTAGCAAAGATTTAGTATTACTGAATACATGTGTTGTTTATTGCTATCCATTAACAAATACATTAATGTATGTGTAAGTAAACATTTAAGCTGTACTAATATGCTGTTAGAATATGAGTAAGTTAACATTAACAAAGATTATGTAATGTTGAGGGCCTCACGGTGGCGCAGTGGATAGCACGTTCGCCTCACAGCAAGAAGGTCGCTGGTTCGAGCCTCGGCTGGGTCAGTTGGCGTTTCTGTGTGGAGTTTGCATGTTCTCCCCGTGTTGGCGTGGGTTTCCTCCGGGTGCTCCGGTTTCCCCCACAAGTCCAAAGACATGCGGTATAGGTAAATTGGGTAAGCTAAATTGTCCGTAGTGTATGAGTGTGAATGGGTGTGTATGGATATTTCCCAGAGATGGGTTGCAGCTGGAAGGGCATCCGCTGCGTAAAACATATGCTGGATAAGTTGGCGGTTCATTCCGCTGTGGCGACCCCAGATTAATAAAGGGACTAAGCCGAAATGAAAATGAATGAATGAATGAATGAATGAATGTAATGTTGAACAAAGTCATTGTTCACCATTAGTTCATGTTAACTGATGCATTAGTTAGCATTAACAAAGATTAACATTAACGTGTTGTTCATTGTTAATTCATGATCTACTAATTAACACAACCTTATTAAAGTGTTACCATTTTTGTAACAATGTAAAAGTCCTCTATCCAGCAAGGACGGACAAACCAATAATTACTTTCAAAAATAAAATCTTACTAATACACAAATCTTTGATCAATAGTAGATGTACAACTTTATATAATAATTGCAAATATTGTCATTCCAAATGGTTTTGAATACAGTAACAAATCAAACTTTTACTAATTAGGTGAATGGATTATTATCGATTTGTTAAATAGGACAAAAGCACTTTGTCAAAATCGTAAGCTAAATGTAATTGATCTGAATTGTATTTAACTTTAGACAGATCAATGAAAATTCTAATATCAGAAATGCAGACACATTTTTAATTAAACAATGAAAAAAGCCAAAATGTGTGTAAAAGATCAAAAGATCATTTGTTAGTTAGCTTTCCTCTGCTGTTAATTATATGTGTAAAATCCCCCAAGTGTAACACTGAACGAGTAAGTAAAAACACAAAATGCAAAGCAGTCCATTTCACAAACAGCAAATCAATATACTGAACAGACATACTGATGTCAAAGCAATTATCTGATCTTATGGACCACAACCATAAGAAGCCACAACCACTCCATGTATAGATACAATTGAAATGAATTAATAAATAAAATAAATAAATTGAAGTATGAATACATAAATAAATAAATGAATGGACAAATGGACTAATGAATGAACGAGCAAATACAAACATTATTTTGGAAATTTTGGTAAGGTTTTACCTCAGTTTATAAAGTCCCTTACACTGACAAATTTTGTATTTATTAATTAAAACCCCCAAAATGAAGCAATTGTTGTAATTGTTAATGTACAAATGAATAAGCTGAAAGGAACAGGAATGAAAGTAAAATGGCAAAAAAGTATGAATAAATAATGTATAAATCTAATAATTAATAAACATAAAAAGTCTCTCCTGAGACTGCTGCCCCCACAACCTGGCCTCGGAAAGGCGGATGAAAATGAATGAATGAATAAACATAACATAATAAGCTAATATAAAATGTAATAATATAAAAGGAAATTCTGCATCTGTATCTAGATAGCTTTTCCAGCTGAATAAACCCTGGTTCAAGTCTAGTAAAACAATGGTTTAAATGATTGCATTTTTAACACACTTTTACCCCTTTAACACTATCAGCTAAGTTTAGGGACAGGTTTGATGCAGATGGTAAGCTATTTTAAAACACAATAAAGCATTACCTTTTAAGTTCCCCTCATAAAACATGAGATTTCCAGATTTGCCACAATACTATACATACATTAACCACTTTCATCTGTTTTCGAAAAAGCCTAGCACAATATTATCAATATTTTAGCAGCACCAATGTGCAAGGAGCAATGTTTGCAAAAATATGACCACATGAGCTTGTTTTGCTAAAACTGTAAATTAAAAAAGCGCTCAACTTCACAAACAGTTAAACAATATATTGAACAGACATACTAATGTCAAAGCAATCATCCAATCCTATGGATCACTATGTGGCCATAAAAAACACTGCAATGACTGCACATGTAAGCTAGCTCTGTTTACACAATTTACCTTATAAGTCTAGATTGCAACTGTGATCCTTAATTAGCTGAGGTTGGTTATTTCTGCCATTTGGAAGAACAATCAAAGCTTATTAAACAGCCAGTTCATGAAAACTGCTCAACAATGACAGATTTACTGTGTTTAATGACAATTATCACACTAGCGTATATGCTAGCATGTCTGGCAGTAGGACACCTGGGACTGGCAGTAAGAAGTGTTCGGTCTCCCTAGAGCTGAAAGTGCTTGTGGTGGGGTTAACAAGCTCCTTGTGTTTCTTTTTGCTAATTAACACATTAATCTTATGAATATATGTAAATTGACACTTAACTGCATAGTTGTGTGCCATGGTATCTGAACCACAATCATCAATCACACACCAGCAGCAGTGTGAACCAGAAGAGATTATGGGAAGTGTAGCGACCGTTCACATTTAACCCTTGCAAACAGATGTTGGATGTGTGCTTTTATCTCAGAGGAGGAAAGAACTAACAAACCTGTTCACTGTAAACATGTTTATGCACATACTCAAGCTGCTTTTGAGCTCTGCAGATTATTTCACATTTCTGATGACAGACCGACAGACCGACAGACAGATAGACAGACAGACATATAAATAGAAATAAATAAAGACAGACAGACAGACAGACAGACAGACAGACAGACAGACAGATAGACAGACAGACAGACAGACAGACAGACAGACAGACAGACAGATAGATAGATAGATAGATAGATAGATAGATAGATAGATAGAAATACAGACAATAATATAGATAAACTGATAGACATACAGACAGACAAACAGAATGACAGACAAATATTAATATAGACAGACAGACATAGACAGATAGACTGACGGACGGACGGACAGACAGATAGATAGATAGATAAATATAACCAGTAAGATGACATACAGACAGACAGACAGTCTGACAGACAGACATAAATACAGACAGACAGAC
>CAIGQW010054176.1:95205-114713 GCA_903798125.1 Danio choprae | reverse complement strand
GTATCATTTAGTAATATATTTAAAAAAATAAAAATAACCTTTTCATTTTTTGTAAATTTTTCAAGTTTGGGTAATTTTGTCTTTTCATTATTTTTTGATTAATTGACCAGTGAATTTATTTATGTGTTTTAATATTTCTATTTACATTATCTCATTTATATTTATTTAAATTTATTTAAATATTCGCAACATTAATTTTTATTTAAATATTTTGATATTTAAAGATTTTGATACTTTGAAGATCATTAATACAGTATATATATATATATATATATATATATATATATATATTATGAGCATTTTTATACAATACAAATTTCTAATTATTTATAACATTATGCATTTTTTTTTTTTTTTTTTTATTAATTCAACTGATCAATGAGAACAGTTTGTAGATTTTAGTAGAACAGTTTCAACTCTTGAGTCCATAGTTACTTTTATTATAAACAAATCCTGTGGTTCTTCACCTCAAAACCAGTTGGTCAAAAATAACAGCAAGAAAAGAGTTCGTTTTGAGAGAAACATCAGCATTGTTTGATCGAAAATGTCACTCGCTATGATGTTTTTCATCTATTGCAATGACATTCAGGAAGTTTAAATGCTCTTTAGGCCCAAAGTATGTCTTGGTGAGTGTCCGCATGATATCTTTTGGGCAAGATAAGGTGCGGGTCCTGCTGCCCAAACCTTCAGCTTGAACTTCACATCAGAGCTCTGTCCTCAGCAGGAGCTCCAGTAGAGCTTCATCTGTGCGCCCTGACGCTGGCATTTCACAGGTCACCACACACTCAGCGGGACCACGGCGCTCATAAAGAGTCTCTGACGCAATGCCACACGCCTCCAGCTGCGGGACCACACAACCCACACATGAGGAGAACGGCACAGGAAGAGCTCACATGGGGAGAAACGTCCCGGCGTTACATCTGACCTCAAGAAATCAATTTATTCTCCTCATAATGCTTGACAAACATCAGAAAGAATCAATCATGTCTGAATTGGAAGGTCGTTGAGGTTAAAGGTCAAAGTGAACCATACAAAACTGGTGAATCCGACAGGTAAATATTTTTTGTCTCTGTGAAAGTTTTTGCATAATGTTATAAATAATTAGAAAGTTGTATTGTTTTAAGATGCTCATAAAAATGACTGGGGCATGTCACAGTATCTAAGCGAGCGCCATGATGTCAAAACAAGATCAAAAACACATCAAACAATACATCAAAAATGCTAATTGATTTGATGTCAAATTGATGTCAAATAATTAATTTAGTATTCCTACAGTGTAAACTACATTGATGTCAAAACAACATCTAATTGACATCTAACATTGGCTTAAAAAAAGGCCTGTCCTGTAATCAATTTTTCAACGCCGATTTGACATCAATGTAGTTAACATCATAGGGATACAAGATGCAGTGTAAATTTGTAATTTATAACTTTTCTTATATTATAATACTATTTGTGTCGCTATTTTGGTGGTCAAAAAGGCATCGATGTGTGGATGTCAAATGAACGTCAAAGTGTTGAAATCAAATCGATTAGAAACTTTAGTTTTTTGACGTCAATGTCTATTTGATGTCGTTGTGACATCAAAGTGCCAGCTGAGATCTAGGTATTGATGATAATTGTGATATTGAATTAATGATATCTTATTAATTTATTAATTATAAGTGTTGATGATATGAAAACGGTTTATAATAATACAGTTCCATTATGGTGCGCTAAAATCTCACATGTAATATAGATTTCATTCTTACACAACACAATGCAGATAGAGATGTTTTGACTGATGAATCATAAAGAGAATCAACATGATTGCAGAGATTGAAGAACACAGGTATACCATAGTTCATCTGTGTTCTTCAAGCAATTCATACATTCATTCATTTTCATTCAGCTTAGTCCCTGATTATCAGGGGTTGGCACAGTAGAATGAACAGCCAACTATTCCGGCAAATGTTTTACACAGCGGATGCCCTTCCAGCCACAACCCAGTACTGGGAAACACCCATACACTCTTACATTCACACACTCACTCATACTCATACATCCAATTCACCTATAGCACATGTCTTTGGACTGTGGGGGAAACTGGAACACATAGAGGAAACCCACACGAACACAAGGAGAACATACAAACTCAACACATAAATGCCAATTGGCCCAGCCAGGACTCGAACCAACAACCTTCTTGCTGACAGCAACAGTTCTAACCACTGAGCCATTTATACTCGTCACTAGAGAAAGCCTGCACACAAAGACTCCAGAAGCAAGACTCAAACAATTCAATAAAACTAATGACTTTTTTTTTTTTTTTACAACTAAACTGTTTGTGTAGCTCAATATAATGCAGATAGAGATGTTCTGACTGATGAATTCTGAAGAGGCTTAAAACATGATTACAGCAGTATATGGGTTATCTGTGTTCTTCAAGGTATGGTCATCTTCAAGGATAATGCGTATTTATAATACAATAAAATACATAATATAATACAATAAAAATACAGTATTTCTGTTTAGTTTGTAATAAGAAGACACACCAGTTCAGGAAAGCAAGTGAACTCTCACACACTGGCAAAATATGTACAAAAATATGTACTTTCTTTCGTAAATTGACATACTTTGATGATGAGCTGTGGTAAAAATGTTTTAGAGTAACTAAAAAAAAGAATATTCTGAAAAAAATGGTAACCGATGGGTTTAGAAATAAAACACACAACTTCAGAGCTCATAAGTGACAGTCTTTAAATATGAATTTTCCATAAATAGGAAATTAATAAAGTTTTTACTTATGGAACATGAATTTTGAGCTCTATTATATTAATATTCTCTTTTTTATGCAAAAGTGTGAGAGAAAATTTGTTCATTTATTTGTTTTGCAATAGTGTGATTCATTATATACTGTATAATATATAGAGTTGAAGTCAGAATTATTACTCCTGAATTATTAGCCCTCTTATATATTTTTTCTCCAATTTCTTGTTTTACAGAAAGATTTTTTCAACACATTTTTGAACATAATAGTTTTAATAACTAATTTCTAATAACTGATTTCTTTTATCTTAGCCATGATGACAGTAGATAATATTTTACTAGATTTTTTTAAGAGACTAGTATTCAGCTTAAAGTGCAATTTAAAGGCTTAACTAGGTAATTAGGTTAATTAGTCAAGTTAGAGTAATTAGGCTATTCATTGTATAACAGTAGTTTGTTCTGGAGACAATCAAAAACAATATTGCTAAAAAAGGGGGGTTTTAAAAAAAATAAAAAATGCTTTTATTCTAGCTGAAATAAAACAAATAAGACTTTCTCCAGAGGAAAAAATATTATAGGAAATACTGTCAAAATTTCTTTACTCCGTTAAATATAATTTGGAAACTGTACATACTGTATGTGTGTTTGTGAACCACAGTGCTTTTTTCAGCGTGCATGTGTTTCTAAACTGATTCAGACACGTTATCACTAAACAGCTGGAGTTCTGCTGAAGAAAGAGATGGAGGGAGAACAGAAGAATGTTCAAATGAAGGAAATAATCTGAAAGAGAGCAGACGTTGCTGCTGCTCTTGGATAATTTCAGAAACCATACGCAAACTGCAAAACAGCACTCAAGACATATTCAACAGCCTACCTCTAAAATCAAGGACAATATGCAGCTTATATAACATTGATCAGCCTCTTCTACATGTTCCCTCATGATGCATGCTGTGTCTTGGCACAAGAGCGTATTGGAGCTCCACCAAGGACAACGCATTGCTTTAATGGTGCTTTCAACTTTCATTGATGCAGTAAAGTATAACTAGGCCGAAAATGAAGCTACTTTAGCAAAGTGGCAAAAAAACTCTTTTTTTCTCTGCCATTCTTTAATAGGATAGTTAACCCTTAAAGTACCCATTCATGGTTTTGCATCAAACCAAAAATTAGACACCTTGAAAAATGTCAAAATAAATAAATGACATAAAACAATAATATTAACTCATCTTACTGTGTTTGTGTAAAATGTAATAAAAGTTCACTGAAATAATAGAAATATATACAATTTCTCACCCTATTGTTCTTATTTCATTAGTGCACTCATTCATCGTTTCAGGTATTATCTAAAACATAATCACTGTCATGTTAATCAATTTCTTCACAGAAAAACATTTTTAAAGACTGCAGCATGTGGTCTTAATATTTAGAAACACTATGAACGTGAATAGGATAAATCAGACCCATCCAGAAATCTATATATATATATCAACATATATGAAACTATAAGAACTACAAATATGCACATTTATGTTCACAGATATTAACTATTAAACTATTGCAAAACATATATGTACATATTTGCAATTCTCATAGTTTTATAGTTAATTGTAAATATAATTATTGGGCTGTACATGTAAAGTTTGTGTATACTGTGCTGATGATGAACACTAGCAACACTATGCAACTTTTTCTTGCTGCACCCCTTTATGAACAATTATAGTTGCTGGATCAATCACACAAAGTTGCATACATGATTTTAAGGTGACAGGAGGCAGATCTGGTAGCTGCAGAAGTAGAATTCATCTAGTTAGAAGTTATTCTACCACTGACATAATTTTATGGTTGCTTATTTTGTATATAACAACTTTTATAGTGCTGCTTTAAAGGGATAGGTCCTCCAAATTGAAAACTGCCTCATCATTTACTCTCCCTCGTGTGGTTTTAAACCTTTACGAGTTTCTTTCTTCTGTTTAACACAAAATAAGATATTCTGAAGAATGCTGGTTTTCAGAGAGCCATTGACTTCAATAGTAGGAAAAAATACTATGGGAGTCAGTGGGTTACAGCAACCAGCATTTTTCAAAATATCTTATTTTGTGTTAAACAGAAGGGAAAAAAATTAAATAAGTTTTGAACAAGTGAAAAGCGAGTGAATGATGGCAGAATTTTCATTTTTGCATCCCTTTAACCCCAAATGTATACTTCATCATTAGTGTTTTTGTGCATCCAATGCAAGTGAATTGGGTCCAGTGCTGTTTGCTTGCAAAAAGTCTTCAAAATACCAGTTGCTGTTTTTTAAGAAAAAAGATAGATTTGGAACAACACAACAATTTCATTTGGGTGAACTGTCTCTAAAAGTTTCAGCGCACACCGATCCACATTTTGTACTTTTCCATTATTAAAATTGGGTGGAACATCAAATACTTTCAATAGAAGCGCTGATAAATAATTAATGCTCTGTTTCAGAAAAAAACAATAGGCGGGAACGGCTAATTCCTCTGGAGGGGAACCCACGCTGAACATCAGTCTCCCACGAGACCAAACAGATGTTTACAATAGTGGCATCAAAGAGGCGTCCCGGCACATGCCAGCCAGCTCTGAAGACGCCACGGCTGCCAGTTGTCAAAGCCGTCCACTTTGGTTTGTTGCTTGACGGTTCTGAATTCATTAATGAGCTCAAACAAACTGATTCCAGGAGATGCAGAAAGGCGGTCTGTTTCCTAGTGAACACTGGTGGATAATCTCTCACAATTCTTTTTGTATGCGTGCGCTTCAAGATAACTGCGCGTAAATATGTGCTCTAGACAGTGGCTTTTCCGTTCATCATTTTGTCTCTTGGCCCAACATAAGAGCGCATCATATTCACAGAAATTGATGATCATAATAAAGTGCCAAGCGTGAATCTACAGTGTGTAAATCCTAAGCCTGCGCAAGCCTGGAAGCAATGATAATACACTATTTTTTGTCTTGCCGTAATGGTTGTAAAAATATGCATGCAGAGGAGCAGCGCCTAAATAACTTGGCCATCAGGAAAAAAAGGATGAAGGATTAGACATGGCCATTTTTGTATCTATCCTCGGCTCCTCTTCCAGTCGCTTGCTCCCCCCTTAAACTCCTCTGCAAATTAGCATTATACCCATGAAATTAAAATGCAGTTCCCTGGAGATAGCCATTGAGATTAGGGTGTATACTGCAGGTATTTAGAGATACACATGTCAAGGCAAGTCAAATTAATTTCATGATTGCGGAAGATTTGAAAGGATTTCATAGCACTCTGTCTGGCACTTATATTGTATGTCCATTAATTGGGTTTTCCATGTCTGAGGGCCTAATAAATCACTGTTCAATAGACAAGCCATCTAATAATTTCTGTGCACCTGGTATTAAAATGAGCAGGTTAAATGTGAGAAGGCTGGCAGATATGAAAAGGAGAAGATGTTTCTCTCTGTCTTGCGTCAGCTGTTCTGGATTCTTAATGGTGATGTTAATGTAGTGAAATACACAGCTGGCCGGGTGAGTTCACTTTCAATGTGGGAGTCCAGGTTTATGAAAGCTTTACAGACGCTTTTATGGAATTCTACAATTAACAAGTACATCACCTTCCGGCACATGTGAGATCCTCGTGTCAAACGTAACTCCTAGTATTAGTGAGATCAGGGTTGTGAAAAAAACAGGCCACACAAAAGCTGCACCTGCAGATAAAGACCTACATTTGTGTAGAATAAGAACGCCCATGAGGGCACTCTTTAACTTTTAGACATTATTCCATTTATAAGTCCACTTTTTTACCACGTTTAGCTCCACACCTTAAAATATAAACATTTTCTCCCAGCTTCAGCAAATAAATAAATAAATAAATTCGAATCTCTATTTAAAGGCGTATTTACTGTTGTTCTGCATATTTCTTCAGCGAAACAGAACTATTTTAATGGGAAACCAATTGTTGTCAATTTTGGTGTAGGCAACATATTTCAATTTTCAGATTTTACATCACATTTAGCTAAAGTACAAATATAAAAGTACAAGTTTACCACTGAATGCTGCTTGCTTTGAAAATGTTTTATATTGCACTACACTACTGACAATATTGTTAATACTTAATTGAATTAAATTGAATTTGTTAAGGGGCCTCACAGTGGCGCAGTGGGTAGCACGTTCGCCTCACAGCAAGAAGGTCGCTGGTTCGAGCCTCGGCTGGGTCTGTGTGGAGTTTGCATGTTCTCCCTGTGTTGGCGTGGGTTTCCTCCAGGTGCTCCGGTTTCCCCCACAAGTCCAAAGACATGCGGTATAGGTGAATTGGGTAAGCTAAATTGTCCATAGTGTATAAGTGTGAATGGGTGTATGGATGTTTCCCAGAGATGGGTTGCAGCTGGAAGGGCATCCGCTGCGTAAAACATATGCTGGATAAGTTGGCGATTCATTCCGCTGTGGCGACCCCAGATTAATAAAGGGACTAAGCTGAAATGAAAATGAATGAATGAATGAATTTGTTAATGTGACCTAATGTAATGTACTGGTGAGATATTTAAGCAATTACTCACTCAATGTCCTTCAGTTTAGTCCCTGATTTATCATGAGTAGCCACAGCGGAATGAACCATGCATTTAAGCAATTATACAAGCACAAGTGTCCTCTAGAATTAATGTGTTTTGAACAAACCAGTTGATTCATAACAAAGCTTAATTAGTGTTGCGAATGATAAGCAACTCGCATATCTCTAAATAACTCACAAGAGGACTGAACTGGTTGAATGAATGATTCAGTGACTCACTCAAAAAATAATTACTTACTTTAGTCATGACTGAATCACAGTCCTTAAGACAAAAAATTTACTGACTCACTCATAGTGAAGTTTATTTATAAACTAATTTCGAGAGGATTACGTGCTTATGATTTACCACAGCCGGTCCCGCATTAGCTAATCATGATCCTCCAATCATATGATCCCTAAGTTACTATATATGACTGCAGTCTTCATTCCACATTTATCTTTGTCTGGAAGAAACCCCCCTTCCTTCCCATCTCCTCCTATTTCTCATAGATTGGGTGGCACGGCGGCCCAGTGGTTAGGACTGTTGCCCCACAGCAAGAATACCGCTAGCACTGGTCCTTTGCCGGGCCAGTTGGTGTTTCTGTGCAGAGTTTGCATGTTCTCCCCATGTCCGTGTGGGTTTCCCCCGGGTTCCCCGGTTTCCTCCCAACGTCCAAAGATGTGCGTCATACATAACAGACTACGCCAAATGAGTACTTTGTCTAGCTCCCAGCACCAGTATCTTTTCTTCTCAAGTAGTTCACCTTAGCCACTTCAGCCGGGGAGTTTTTGAGATCTACCTGAACTCAATCTCCCCTCTCGCTCGGCGAATGGGAGGGAGCCTGGGATCCCTTGAGCTCAGGGCTCTCTCCCGGAACAGCATGCCAAACAAACTTATGATAAATCATCATCTAAGTGTGAACTCTTAAATAAGCTGAAAAAGTGAACCTATAGAGTAAACAACTCATGGAATAACAAAAGTTGAATGAACAAATCGGTCAAATTATTCAACTAGATTATTAATCAATCACTGTTTCTGAACAAATCAGATAAGTTTTAACAAAAGTTGTACACATCATTTAAATGAATTATTCACTCAAAAATAATCTTGTTTTTCATAAATGAATCACTTTGTACATATCAGCTGATTCACTGACACTGAATGATAAATATAAATGTAAACCAATAAATGACTCGCTCATTCACTTATGAATCATAAAAAATGACAGAAATGGTTAATTTAATAACTTAAGTTAGATGATCAAATTGGTTAAATTACTCATTTAATTAATTAAAGTGAATGAATGAATCAATGTTTCTGAATGAATCAGTGTTTCTTTAAATAAAGTTGAATGAACAAATTGCTCTCAATCAACACATTGACTTACTCAAAAATGAGTAACTTCATACAGTTTATCAGTGTTTTTGAAAAAATGAGTTGATATACTCACTGATAACTGATTGGAAGCTGTACAGTAAACAACTTTGTTAACAAAAGTTGAACAAACTAGTTGGTAGAAAGAAGGATTGGCTGCATTCATAAATGAATCAATGTTTAGCCACTTGTGGCACTTATTGAACGATAGTACTAACTAGTGAGTTTTAAATCAAATCATTTTTCTACAGCTCAAGCAATGGCATTGTGGTCAGAATTACCTGTATATTTGCTAACTGATAAACAGAAGAGACGTCAAGAAACACGTTTGAAAACAGCCATCCTTTTTTGCCATCCCGCTTAGCAACACAAGTACTGCAGCTATTACATCACCAGGCCCCGCAGCTGAATGTTAGACATATTGAACCACCATCATCAGAGTTATCCACGTGATTCACAGCCTATGGGATGCCACCAATCCTGTCCACTGTCCCCGAAGGTTCAGATAAGGTGATCGCTAGCACTTCTCCATGCTCATCACTCTCCATCAGAGGTTATCATTATTACCCCTTTCTGCTCACTTCTAGCCACTTCTAGTCTGTCTGCTCCAGATCTATGGCTCCTCTCCGAGAAGTCAAGAGTAAGAAAAGCCCCAGAGCCGGACTGTGTCTTGCATTTAAACGGCTGTAAATTGCCTCTCTTTTTTTCCCCTCGCGACTGCCATTTCCCATGTAATGGTGTCTGATGGGGGAGACTGTGATTTTGCTGTCAGGGCTGTCAAGGCTAGAGGCTGATGTTAGATTTTAATGTGCCGAGTTACGGATGAACCCAGAGGAGCTGGAAAATGAAAGGCACCTATCCAGAATAAATGAGACGAGTGAGTTTTTGTGGAGGTTACTGGGAAAACTTTCATTTAGATGTTTCATTTAGATTAGTGGTTAAATATACAGCACATTTTCTTTTTATGGATTTAATGTACAGTATGACCCCATAAATAAAATAATCTCTGCTTTTTTATATTTAAAAGAAATGCTGCAGGTTCAGGCTACTGACAGTATCTGAGACGTGGTAGATTTTTTAGAAAATGGAAATATCTTCATCCATGCTGCCATGTTTTTTGAGATACACAAGTGACCTCCTATACAATCATGGCACCTTGGGAAAAACACCTCATGCCACTTTTTGTCAGTCTGACTAAAAGTTGCAGTTATCTCCCATTATAGCATCACCATGAGGTCAAACTTTTTTTCTATTCTAAACTCAGATTGTACTGTGTTCAGTAAAAACATTTTATTCTGTTACAACCATTTTAGCAAAATTGGCCAATCCCATTTTTAGTTTTTAAGATGTTCACTGCAAGAAGGTCACTGGTTTGAGTCCCGGGTGGACCAGGTGGCATTTCTCTGTGGAATCTGGATGTTCTCCCCATGTTCATGTGGGTTTCCCCCACAGTCCAATGCGGTATAGGTGAGAGACATGCGGTATAGGTGCCCTATTGTATAAACTTAACTGGCTGTAGTGTATGAGTGTGTGTGTGAATGAGAGAGCGTGTGGGTGTTTACCAGTGCTGGGTTGCGGCTGGAAGGGCATTCGCCACATAAAGTGAAGTGAGCCTTGTCAAGTATGGTTTTACCTATTTTCAAAATTGGTCCTCTGATTTTAACCCATCCAAGTGCACATATACATATTGAGTGAGGAGTGAGAGCACACACACAAACACACGGTGAGCTGGGTATCAAAGGTGGAGAGAGTGTGGTTTATTCACTCCCTCCACCTTTAATTTCCTGCCAGGACAGGGAATTGAATCTGCAACCTTTTAATTTCAATTGGCAGTTCCTTCCGCTGTGGCAAACCCTGATAACCCTTGATCAGTAAGTGAGGTTTTTTCCACAAATCCAAATGGTTTATGAGTTATAAACTATTTCATACTTTTAATCGCTGTATCGCCCCATTAGGCCGACTGAAGAGATACTTGGTAATGTTGTAGATCTGAACTACTAGCATTCCTCAAAGTTTCAATCTGTTTGTTAATTTTTATGGCAGAAAATTGATCTCTGATAACCTAACAACACAAATATGGTTCTATTCTATGCGCTATATACTGTTACAGACTTATGGAAAAGAAGTCAGCAAAATAATGATTCTGGATGAGGACTAAAGGCTTTATTTATATTTCTTTGTCAAGTGCATGTGTATGGTCTGGCACAGCCTTCACGCGGTTGCATAGGCCTCGCCGTGGCTGAAGCTGACGTGCACCTATCAAAAAATGTAACTACATGTCGCAACAACACATAGCGCAAGCTCTGTGATTGGTCGGTTTGGTAGCGTTGATGACCGTGGGCAGTGCTGAGAGACGTGAGCCCGATGGAGTGAGTGTTTACAAGTGTCGAGTCCCAAGAAGGAGCTCCAGATGGAAACTTTTGTTTTGTTTTTACCTTATAATTAAAGTTGTTGCCCGTCCGCGGGTTCCCGCCTCTATAGCTACTTGTACATTAAAGTAGCGTTCAGAAAAAACAAAACACCCCTGAAGAAACTCAACACAAAGGAACATAAAAATCTACTGCCAGCCAGCGTTTTGGAAGTGTTATTGCAGAGCAACACAAACAGCACGCAAAAGTATAAATGCACGGCTATGCGCAAGGCATGCGCCAAGGGTCATGCCGATCACTCGTGAATAAACCAGCCTTAATAAAGACCAACTACTGACATGAAAGATTTAGCGGTGAATAAACGTCTGTGTTGTCACCTTCCATCGACTGCAATAGAAATGATAGTGCTCCTTCTGCACTTGAATGAGAGGATGCATCTTTCTATGTCTGCAGGTAGCAGTATCTGTATTGTCATTCCACAAAGGAAAGCCAGAACTAGTGCTGCACACATACGAGCTGTAAACAAGGCAGCATTTACGTAATGATTTCACAGTATTGTTGCTGACCACAGAGGGATTTGTTCATGCAAATATGTCTAATAATCCACGATGTTTGCAAATATTTAGGAAATGTGACAAAATGTCAGCCGGCTTCTATGTGACTTGCATTGTTTTCTTAGTTTTGTCTCTGATTCGTTGTTCAGTAATTCTCTGATTCATTGTTCAGCAATTCACCAATCAGAATGCTCTCTTTCACCAATTGCCAACACTGATTCTACATTCTGAATCGGGCAAACTCCCTCTGAAGTGAGCCCAATGAGAGGTGGCGTGTGGAACACATTAAACCAACTAGCCTGACAGATGCTCACAGACAGTCAGATGCTGCCCAAAGGCTGACCGTCAGTTTGATCTGTCAAGCCTTTAAAACTTGTAACAGAGACTCAGTGATGTGCAAAAATAACAATGATATGATATGAATATTGTGGGCAAATCAAGTATGCAACACTCTTTATATGTTGATTACAAACATTTGAGTAATAAAACTACAAAATCAGATTCATACAGCTCTTAAGTAAGCCATTTAAAAGCTGTATACTACAACACTACCAGCAGCATTAAATCACAAACAGTCCTGCAAAATTCAAACTGAAGGAAGAGAAAAAAAGCAGCTTTTCCAACGATATCCCATAATTCAGTGCTCAGCATTTACACACTGTGCCGGAGGCTGCAACCCGGAAGGATCTTTAGCGAATGAAACCTTCCCATAAAGAAGCAGACGCCACACATCAGCAGAAAGGGTCCTGCGAGCAATCTGGCCACTGTATCATGGCTCTGTGGGCTTTTTGGAGGAGATCAAGAGCACAGGGCACCGCAGAGCATGAGTTGCTGCAGAGCGGATAATACTCCATCACCTCACTTCCATGATCAAAATATTATAACGCTATTGGTCCAGGATTCCTTGCAGGCAGGCGGTAATTGGGACAAGACTGTCACTGAGAGTGAAAGAAAGGTTAGTAGCTGTTGTAGCTGACAGGAAGAGACTAGATGACTTCGAAATAGACCTAACTAAATGTGTAAAATATAATCACTGGACTTTTGACACAACAAGGATGACAGACAAAAATATCAGTCAGAACTAACTGTGAACAGTTTATTAGCATATGCTGTGTTGGTGATGGAATGACTTCTGCAAAACTATTAATTATGAAAATGACTATTGCAAAAGGTTATTTGATTTGGGGAAAAGGAAAATATTATATATTTATATATATTTATATAATTTTGCAAATGTACTACTGCAAAAGAATGCATTTTTCTCTGTTTTCGTCCAAACCTTATTTCTGATGATACCTCGGATTGGCTTGAAATATTGGCTCTTTATTGTGATATATAATATAGTGAATTATATTAAAATTGTCAGGGAGAAACCACAGATTCAGTTTGCAGGTGAAGATTTATTATAATTTCAAGAACGAAAAAACATCTCGGTCTAGGGAACAAAAAATGTAAAAGAAAAGCTCTGGATCAAAAGTTAATTCAGACAACAGTAGATAATGCTGGGTAGCAGTTCTGTGAAATGCCCACAAGGTGGCGGGCTCATGGAGTGACAAGTGTCCAAGCTTCGTGGATAGAACAGCTGGAAGACGCCAAGCAGATGCTGGTGGGCGGACGGCTGCAGGTGGTGGAGTCCGGGTGCCAGCAAACAATCAGCAGAACAATCTGACACCAAATGGTTTGACTGACAGGGCAGAGAAGAGATCAACAGCGAGGGCGCGAAACCAAAACTGAAATCTTTGGAGTCAAAGTGATCAACAAGACAGGACAGGACAAAACGTGGGTCTAGAGCAAGTGAGCTAGGAACACACACAAGATGGTCTGACAAAAGACAAGGTACTAAATAGAGGAGAAAATTAAGGAGCTACAGGTGACGACAATCATTGCTAATAAGATAATAACAAGGATAACAAGAAGGCGGGGAAAAGACACGCTGACAGCGGAGCACGTGGCGAGCTGTCAAAACAAAGAGCGTGTGCTCCCAGATGAAACATGAAGACGACATGTAAGGACAACAATTACAAACAGGTAGGTCTGGACACACTCTTACTGAAAGACCCAATCCCGGCCTCTCGCATCAAGGAGCCTTCTCACCGTACTGACGGAAACGCCATCCACTAGCTTGACCCTGGATACATGAAAAACAGGGTCAACCCGACCAAGCGTGCAAGGAAGCTTGAGCTGTACTGTCACCGGACTCAAGACCTTAGGGATCCGGTATGGCCCTATGAACCTGGGTGCCAGCTTGCGAGAAGGCACCCGGAGAGGTAGGTCCTTAGTAGATACCTTTTGACCACAAACAAAAGGGGGAGCAAGGGTCCGGTGATGATCAGCCACCGCCTTGGTCCATCTGGAGACCCGGGCCAAGGCCTCCTTAGCCCTTCTCAAGGTGCGGCGACACCGACGAACAAAGGCAAAGGCAGACGGGACCGCAGCATCAGGCTCCTGAGCAGGAAATAAAGGGGGTTGAGACCAACAGAGCACTGGAAGGGGGACATACCTGTTAAAGCTACTGACAAGGAATTGTGGGCGTATTTGACCCAAGACAGCTGCTAAATTCAGGAACCCGGATTCTGTGACAATAGGCAGTGGAGAGTTCTCTCAAGATCCTGGTTGGCTCGCTTAGACTGCCCATTGGTCTGGGGGTGAAAACCTGAAGACAGACTCGTAGAGGCCCCGTTCTGTCTGCAAAACTCTTTCCAAAAACGGGAGACGAATTGAGGCCCTCTGTCAGAGACCACATCCATCGGAAGGCCATGGATCCGAAAGACATGGTCAATCACTACCTGAGCAGTCTCCTTGCCAGATGGGAGTTTGGGTAAAGGCATAAAATGAGCTTCTGTGGAGAAGCGGTCCACCACCGTCAAAACAACGGTGTGAAGGGGGTAAGCCAGAGACAAAATCAAGGGCCATGTGTGACCAGGGGAGAGAGGGAATGGGGAGGGGCTGTAACAGACCAATGGGCGGCTGATTAGAAGCCTTATTCTGGGCACATACTGCACAAGCCAACTCAAACTGCTTGGTGTCTTGGGCCATCGATGGCCACCAAAATTGCTGTTGAATGGTAGCCAGTGACCTCCGGATTCCTGGGTGATAGGCTACTCTAGATTCAGGACCCCGCTGGAGGACTTCCGGTCTTAACCAAATTGGCAAAAACAGGCAACCCCCTGGGCACCCCTCCGGTGATTCCCCTCCGGTGTTTCCCTTCCTCGACCGGCCTCCCTCACCCGCGGATCAACGTTCCAAGAGAGAGACCCCACCACCAGCTCCCTCAGGAGGATGGCTTCTGGGGTAGTATCCTCTCCAGAGATGTCGAACAGCCAGGAGAGTGCATCAGGTTTGACGTTCTTGGACGTTCTTCCAACCAGTGGCGCCACTCCCCCTGAACCAGCCTAACAGCTAGTAACTCTCTGTTATCTATGTCATAGTTTCGTTCGGCTGGGCTCAGGTGGTGGGAGACGAAGGCACAAGGATGCACCTTCCCATCCCTAGGGGACCGCTGAGACAGGGCGAGATGAAACATGAAGACGACACGTAAGGACAACAATCACAAACAGGTAGGTCTGGACACACTCTTAACAGAAATATTCTGAAGGCTGTCATATTTAGGTGAAAATCACCCCAAATGCTGGGTGAGTAACTTAAAGGCTTTGAAATTTGCATTTTATATTCCATGTTTGACATAATCTTAACTGAAACATGAAATCAGGGCAGGATATAAAGTAGCTCCACTCCTTCTAAAAAACAGCCAATAGCGTTTGGCCAGTTGAGCTGAAGTGCATCAAATGAAAAGCAATTTAAAAGAGTCTTTAAGGAGGTGGAACATTTGATTGGACAGGAGATTTGATGAGAAACTGAAGTATGAGGTGATGTGAAAAAAATCTTTGATTCATTTAGACAGAAGTAACAAACTGCAAGCTTTTGATGTTTGTATCTACTAAATGCAAATGTTGTCACGGTTATGTAGCACACTAGTTTATAGATTTCCTTGAGACTAACATACCGATACTAACATCTAATAAACTTTATCTTTATTTCACAGGACCTTTAAACTTTTTTCAGTATACTATAAAGTTAACTTACGTATAATAAATGTTTTTAAGCATTTTCAGCTTCAGTTGCTGAAGGCATAAACAATGGAACATAATAAAACAATGGTCCATGTACGCAGCAACTTTCAAAAACGGTACAAGTCAGAGTATAATGGACATGCTCTATACATAACAGCAACACAATGAATGAACAAAGCATAAGGAATTCTCTCATTTAGCCTGTAGCATTCTTCAGACTTATTACTGCGATTCTCCAACAGGAAAACATTATTCTTTACATCTATCTAGAACATAAGTGTTTTTTGAGCCATAAGAGGCTCTTTTATCCTTCGTCAAAGAGTGTCTGCCAGGGACAAAGCAGATTTATTAATAACACTTGGAGAGAGATGTAGCCTCATTTGCTCTCTGCTTATAACCTTGGGAATTGCAGTTTACTACAGCGGTGATTGAAATGATGATCAAGACCCCATTAAGAGAGAGGAGAGATGCTGCCTCAGAAAACAATGAAAGATTTCAATCGTCCACGCAATCTGATTCAATAAAACGTACAGCTTATGTCCCGCAGCATGTTGCTCATCTGGAACCGATTGTTCCTAAGGAAAAACAAATTTCCTGCTGATATTACACAGATTATTTTCATTGGCCACGAACAGACAGATGTCATTGAGTTGCGCTCAAAAGAAACTCTTATTGGCCAGAAGAAGCATTTTTCTCAGCGCTAGTCAAGTGAACCGGTGAGTTACATCAGTCGATGGTAATCTTAAATCCTGTCTGCTGCTTTGATTAACGTAACCGTTGTGTTTACAAAATTATATTTGTCTTAAAAATCTATCAAAAGAAGCAAATGGGGATGACAACTTGTGTACAAAGGATTGTCTATGAAGTGAAGTGATGCCAAAACATGTGGAGGTTCAGTGCCTGAGACCCAGACAGAGGAGGATAACATAAATGTCAGGAGTGTTATGCTCATAATGATAGAGTTGGGGAGTTTGGATCATAGCAGAACAGCATGTACCCTGTTTCGCCCTTCACTCCAAAGCCCTGTTTCTATGGTTGGCCCTCGGCTGACAGTGTCAAAGCCAGGCATGTGATTTGTTAAGGGACACTATGTAAACTCTACATATTCATATTCCTTTCACCCCACATCAACCTCCATTTTCTTCACGGTTTCTCATTTTTCATCCATTGTGGAAACACGCTAAGCTGAAGAAACAATTACTTTACATTATTTTTAAGCAAAGCAAAGAAACTAAACGAAACGAAATGGAAAGAAACATAAACAATCAAAACATAAAAGAATACAGAATCAGGAACAAAACAAAACAACAAAAACAAAAAATCTAAAACAAAAGCAAAACTAAAACAAAAACAGAACAGAACAGAACAAGAAAAAGAGACAACAATCAAAACTAAATAAAATAAGAACAAAAACAATGCATATCTAACCAAAACAAACAACCAAAACAGATTCAGAATCAAAAACAACAAGAACAAAATAAAACAACAACAAACAAAAGCAAAACAGAAACAAGAACAGAACAGGAAGACAACAATCAAAACCAAATAAAAAAAATTAAAAAAACAACAACAACAGAACGAAACGATTACAACGTAACGAAACGGTTACTAAAGTAACCCTCGTTCCCCGAGGGGGGGAACGGAAATGCTATGTGGAAACTTCCACTATGGGGGTTTCATCAGAAAGCCAATCATCTGAAGAGTAATAAAACGGGCCAATGAAATGCCAATGAGTTGGCAGTGTCAGCGCGTACAGCTGGCAGCAATCACAATCAGTCTGTCTATAAGATGCCAGCTCTGCCGTGACACCATACCTTTTCTAGCCGAAGAAGCCGAACTACAGCTGTCAGCTAAGGCGCAATCGCTGTGGCGAAGGAACATAGCATTTCCGTTCCCCCCCTCGGGGAACGAGGGTTACTTTAGTAACCGTTTCGTTCCCCAGCGGGAGGGGAACTACAATGCTATGTGGAAACTTCCACTATGGGGAAATGTATGGAAAACGCCACAGCGACTGAACCTTACCACGTCATTGGTGAGAGGTTTGCCAAGCATAAGCGTGTGCGCACCATCATCACCATAGGCGCAGCCCTCCAACGTGTCCCCTGGCCCTTACTCACCTACTTACCTGATAAGGTTTAGTTATATTTTTCAGGGAGTCGCAAAAATGCATCTAGTTAAGTTCTAGGAATTTAAGATACGACAGTATGTTGGGAAAGCGTGCAGTCCCGATAGGGAGGACGCTGCGGAGGCCACCTGCTGCCCAATGGGGAGACCTGGTGGCAATAAGACATATGGACTAACCCTATAAAGGGGGAGTACACATACGAAGATGGTTAGCGGGGAGGGAAGACACGGGCCCGCCCAGAGGAGGGAACTATACCGTGGCTGAGTGAAGCGTATGGGATCGCCAGTGGGGATCCCACATAGCGGGCACCTATACCCAGAACGCGAGCTGACCAAGCGGGCATGCCAACAACGTAGTGGGCCAGGCACCTGACTCCTCCGCTGAGTCAGATGCTGGGGGCCTCGGAGGAACTCTGTAGGGTTCGCCAAATGGGGAACTGAACTGATCAGAGTAAAAATGCGCACGTATCTCTGTGTTAGAGAGAAAGGCGCCGCAAGCGTGTTACAACACCCATCGAATTTCCTCATTCACCGGGGTTAGCCAGCACACGTGAGGAAATGGGCTCCACTCGGAGATTATAAAATCTCGCAAATGTATTAGGTGTCGCCCAGCCCGCAGCTCTACAGATATCTGTCAGAGAGGCGCCGTGCACTAACGCCCAAGAAGAAGCGATGCTCCTAGTGGAGTGCGCTCTCACTCCTGGGGGACACGGCTCGCCCTGGCTTGAATAAGCGAAGGAGATGGCATCCACTATTCAGTGGGCCAACCTCTGCTTGGATACGGCACTTCCCTTCTGCCGACCACCGTAACTGACAAAGAGCTGCTCAGAGGATCTAAAGCTCTGAGTGCGGTCCACATAAATACGCAGAGCGCGAACAGGACACAGCATTGAAAGGGCTGGGTCTGCCTCCTCCGAAGGCAGCGCTTGCAGGTTCACCACCTGGTTTTTAAACGGTGTGGTAGGAACCTTGGGCACATATCCAGGCCGGGGTCTCAGGATAACGTGAGAGATGTCCGGTCCGAATTCCAGGCACGAATCACTGACCGAAAATGCCTCCAGGTCCCCGACCCTCTTAATCGATGCCAACGCGACCAGCAGAGCTGTCTTCAAGGACAGAAATCTCAAGGATACTGAATCGAGTGGTTCGAACAGAGCTCCGCGTAGGCTCATAAGCACTATGGAGAGGTCCCAAGAGGGCATGAGAGGGGGGCGGGGTGGATTTAATCGCCTCGCGCCTCTAAGGAACCGAGTGACGAGGTTCTGCTTTCCCACGGCGCCGCCATCCACCGCGTCATGATGAGCGGAGATGGTGGCGACATAAACCTTCAGTGTGGAGGGCGACAGCCTCTGCTCCAATCTATCCTGAAGAAAAGAAAGCACAACGCTGAGCTGACAAGTTCGGGGGTCTTCTCGGAGAGAAGCGCACCACTCAGTGAATAGACTCCACTTCAGGGCATAGGCATGCCTCGTAGAGGGTGCTCTAGCCTGAGTGATGGTGTTAACCACCGCAGCCGGTAGGTCACCTAAGTCTTCCGCGCTCCGTCTATGGACCACACGTGGAGGTTCCAGAGATCTGGGCGCGGGTGCCAGATGGTGCCCCGTCCTTGAGAGAGAAGGTCTTCTCTCAAGGGGATTCGCCAGGGAGGGGCTGTCGCGAGGAGAGAGCACGGTTGAGCTCGCCGGGGATATGAATGGCACGCAGCGATTTCAGCTGCGTGTGACTCCAAAGGAGCAGACG
>CAIGQW010054176.1:63814-80205 GCA_903798125.1 Danio choprae | reverse complement strand
AGACAGACAGACAGACAGACAGACAGACAGAAACAAAGGCAGATAGAACAACAGACAAACAGACAGAACGACAAACACAGAGAAAAAAAGACAGACAGACAGAGACAGAGAGAAAGAGAAAGAGAACAGCAGACAGGCAGACAAGCAAAGATAAGACAAACAGACAGACAGACAGACAGAGAAAGAAAGAGAAAGAGAACAGCAGACAGGCAGACAAGCAAAGATAAGACAAACAAACAGACAGACAGACAGACAGACAGACAGACAGACAGAGAAAGAGAGAAAGAGAGAAAGAGAAATAGAACAGCAGACAGGCAGACAAGCAAAGATAAGACAGACAGACAGACAGACAGACAGAGAAAGAAAGAAAGAGAAAGAGAACAGCAGACAGGCAGACAAGCAAAGATAAGACAAACAAACAAACAGACAGACAGACAGACAGACAGACAGAGAAAGAAAGAAAGAGAAAGAGAACAGCAGACAGACAGAAAAGCAAAGATAAGACAAACAGACCGACAGACAGACAGACAGACAGACAGACAGAGAAAGAGAGAAAGAGAAATAGAACAGCAGACAGGCAGACATGGAAAGATAAGACAAACAAACAGACAGACAGACAGACAGACAGAGAAAGAGAAATAGAACAGCAGACAGGCAGACAAGCAAAGATAAGACAAACAGACAGACAGACAGAGAAATAGAACAGCAGACAGGCAGACAAGCAAAGATAAGACAAACAGACAGACAGACAGACAAACAGAGAAAGAGAGATAGAACAGCAGACACGTGGACAAGCAAAGATAAGACAAACAGACAGACGAACAGACAGACAGACAGACAGACAGAAACAAAGGCAGATAGAACAACAGACAAGCAGACAGAATGACAGACAAATACAAAGAAAGAAAGACAGACAGGCAGACAGATAGACATACAGACAGACAGACAGACAGACAGACAGACAGAACAACAGACAAGCAAAGATAAGACAAAGACACAGACAGACATACAAACAGACAGACAGTGCGACACTCAGAATGAAAGTCAAACAAAGAGAAAGACAGAGAGACAGACACAGAACGACAGAGAGACAGACACAGAACAACAGACATACAATCACAGGGACACACAGACAGAATGACAGACATACAGAAAGACAGACAAAATTACAGACAGACAGAAACACACAGACAGAATGGCATACAGAAAGAAAGAAAGACACACACACACACACACACACACACACACACACACACACACAGACAGGCAGACATACATACAGACACCCGAACAGACAGAAAGACAGATCCTGAATTTCTGGTTTTGGCTCAGAATTTTTATTTAAGTGCATCAATTTCAAGTATTACATTGGACATTATATACAGTTAAACAATGCAAGAAAAAAGATCATAATGAACTAATGATATCATGATGCAGTGTTTCAGAGTAGTACAAATCTGTAATACAGGAAAGTTCTGCCATGTTGTTTTGTATGCACCCATTTTACATATCGCCTTTCACAGAGCCTGAAAGATCGCCTGATTTATCCAAAAAAACAAAAACGATTGTTATGGAGTGGTCCGGCATGTGCCATCTACATTCATCCGCCACTGTGATGGCATCGCTTATATAGAGAAACTGGAGCAGCAGTGAGATCAAGAGATGCCCTCCTCCCTCTGCCCACTAATCCCTGAAAGATGATCTACCCACGTCCCGCTCTAACGCTCGGGACAGGGTGCGGAAGAGGAGGAGGCCCGTCCTTATCAGCCAGACAGACACCCATCCTGCTCAGGGGGTCCAATCCTCCCGTTTCTGCCTTCCCATAATTAGATGATATGTCTAGGTCTGGCCGGGGATTTGGCCAGCGCCTGAACTAGGTCGGTGGGTGATAGTGTGTGTTTTTTTTTTATTTAACACCCCCCTTCTCACTCTTTAGTGTCAGTTTTATTTGTCAAACGGACATGTCTGACACATCGTGACGTGGCCCGGATCATTACGTTAAGTGCTGGAGGACATATTGACGCTGTTAAGAGGCCTCAATGGACTGATGTTCACTATGAACTTGACACAATAGGCCGTGCAAACATATCTGTAATTGGATTTGATTTTTTTTGCTGAATCAGAAAACCTGGCTCGCGCACCTATCTCAGAATTACATGAGTGGACTGATGCATGACTATGGGGGAATATATAATTTGGCAGATAGGATTTTGGACAGTTGCCCGTTATATGGAAATACTCGGAGAAATGCAAGCTTGCACTTCAAGTCCTCGGGTTCTGATGACCGTCCTTCATTGATTACTAAATGTATATTACCATTATTGGCACTTTAGTGGCAGTCTGCTTTAATTAACTGTTTTGGGCCATTTCAGCGTGTATCGATGCTACGGCGTATCGATGCAGTGACGCTGAACATATGGATCGGCTGACATATTTCACTGCAGCATTAGTGGCGGTATCTGTTCAGATGATGATAGTTCATTGTAATCGTCAATTTTTGTGGGCAGATGTAATGATGTCATACCAGGACAGTGGTTTAATGTAGAGAGTCTGAAAGCTTATTAGATGTTCTCTGTTCCCTGTGCTCCTTCATTAACATTTTACTTTACAGAAGAAATTGATGTGTGAAGCCACTGGAAAACGACTCATTGCGACAATGTTCAAGATTAAGAAGAATATAGATTGCGGCTAATGTATTTCTTTGTTCATATCCATTTAGCTTTTAATTCATCACAAGCATCTTGTCCGTGGCATTTAAGTGAGGATATATATTTAGTTTTATGTAATATAAAGGGCAGTTTTCGTAAAATACTGTATTTTACCATAAAATGGACAGTTTTGACTAAGAATGCTGCATTATTACAGTTATGAATGGTAACATTTTGCTACAAGTATAGGTAAATCAAATCAATATATAAAAAGTAAATTCATTTGGATTTTCTAATCTCACAAAAAATATTACTTAGTAGTTATTGGTTGTTATTATTAGTAGTAATACTGTCATAACAACAACATCAATAATAATAAAAAATGATCATACATTAACTTCGATACTCATATACATTTTAAAGCAATCGCTTTGATGCTTTTGACTATTTACAACCACAGAAAACCCCCCAAAAAATCTTAATTGAAAATAAAATATTATTTTATTCATTTGAATAATAAAAATAATAGTTCTTGGAGATATAGTATATTTTTATAAATTGTTGTTAACATTATTATTATTTTATAATAATGATAAATATTATTACTATGCAAAATAAAGGCAAAGAGCCTGCAAGATGCCTGCAAGTGTGCCAGTTCCAGCAATGCAAATCAAAAATTACAACACATAAACCAATGAAAACATGATTCTACATGTGCCAGACTGCCTTGAAGGTCTTGTCCTAATTTAAGTTTTTGCTTGTAGCATTTAACACCTCCTCAGTTAGCATCTCTTTCTTTCCATCCGCTGCACTGTAGCTGTGCCTCACTGCATGGAAACTTTCACCCCCCCATCCTTGACACTCACACACCCACATGCACACAAACACATGACACACAGAGAGCGGTGGGTGGAAGGGGAGGAGACTGTGTCTGCTAAGGTTGAGCTGTTTACAGTGTGGGTTTATAAAACAGCAGACGAGGGGGGGCGTCTCTACAAAGAGGCAGGAGGAACGGCAGACGAGGATAGAGAGAGTGACGGAGAGGATAGAGAGCGTCTGACAGAGAGGATCCGCATGCGGGACAGAGAGAGAAAACAGCAGGCAGACGCTGGACAGCTTTTTTTTTTTTTTTTGACTTGCACCACAACTGCTACAGCAGAGGAAATGCTTATGTGAAGAGAAAAAGTAATTGTGCATAGCAAGCAGAAGCTGTCTTCGCTTGTATTGTAAGTACCAAACATTTATATAAAATGTATATATATATATATATATATATATATACATATAAATTAGTACTAGTAGTAATAAAGTAATATTAAAACATCTAATTATTTAATAAAACATTTAATTATAAATAAATGTTTAGATTCATTTATTGTGTCTATATACAGTGTGTGTGTATATATATATATATATATACACACACACACACATATACAACACTGTACAACTATCCATGAACATTGTAATTAACAAACAAGTTTACAAGAGGTCACTGATGGCATATCTGTACTTTTTTCAGGATAAAAGCAGGAATTGATGAGTTGCTGCATCTTAGAGTGTCTCGTCATGGATGACTCTAGGGAACCTACTGAATAGATCTCAGAGCTGCATCATGGTTCAGCAAAGAACCCACAAATACTCGTCAGTCATGGACAGCAATTCAAGCAGGGAGGTGTTTGTGGGACTGGCGGCCGAGGACGATGCTGAGGTGTTTGGACATGTACCTTCTAACAAAGACCCCAACTGGTGCAAAACTCCAACTGGGCACATTAAGAGACCAATGAACGCTTTTATGGTCTGGTCTCAGATTGAGAGACGGAAGATCATGGAGCAATGGCCTGATATGCACAATGCCGAGATTTCAAAGCGCCTTGGAAAACGCTGGAAACTACTGCCTGACTACGAAAAGATACCCTTCATCAAAGAGGCCGAAAGACTGCGTCTAAAGCACATGGCTGACTATCCTGACTACAAGTACCGGCCCAGGAAGAAGAGTAAGGGCTCAACCCCTGTCAAACTTGGTGAGAAGTTGCCTATGAAATCCAGCAAGCCCCATCCAGGAAGATCTTCTGGGCTCTCCTGCAAAGGGCTTAAGATCAAACCTGCTTCTACAAAGCATAAAATGAACTTCAGTGGCAATAAATACAAGAGCTACAGTGAAAGCATGAGCGACGACGACACCATGGATGTAAACCTAGAAAGTCCAGTGACTCAGCAAGATGATCGCAACACGTCAAGTCACTTTGTCCTTCACCAGCAGGCTACTGTTCAATCTGAGGACCAGCAACCAATTCCTGAGCTCAGAGTGAAAGTGCCCATCTCTCAAACCAGCAGCATCCAGAGTCTCTCCTCGGACAGTGAATGCCAGGCTTTCCCAGAGTCCACAACGAGCGAACCACGAGGGTCGACGTCTGGAAGATCTTCTACTCCGACCTCGACCAGCTCCTCCTCTTTGGTGTCGTCAGCATGTTCGGATGAGGAATTGGATGAAGAACTCTTGCATATAATTTCCAACAGTATGCCTATGGACTGCTCTGCTCTGGACAAAGACTTTGAAGCATTTAATGCCAACTCAGGATCTCATTTTGACTTCCCAGATTACTGCACTCCAGAGGTGAATGAAATGATTTCTGGGGACTTGCTCGTGCCCAGCATCTCAGACCTAGTGTTCACCTACTGAATTTGAGTCTTCGTTATGTGGTCAGGCCTGCATAGCTGCCAAGTTGAAAATATGTTGTCCATGTTGTACTTGGACAATTCCTTTTTTCCATGTGTTTATTTTTCTCAATGAATTCCGTAAGTGCTATTGCTTTCCTTTCCAAGCATGTCACATCTTGTTGGTTTAGCGAACACACACAGGGGTTTGCAGAGCTGTTCGTCAGAGAAGACATTTAGATTCTGTTTAACACTTCAGAAGAAGCTGGGTGTAATTCTTGGAGAAAATGTTTCACCAGCTGTTTTAAACTCCAAGTATCTTAATGGGCAGCAGAAGCAAAGATCAAACAAAAATGACAATTCTGTCATCATTTATTCACCTGCATGACTTTCTTTCTTCACAAAATGCAAACATTTGAAGAACGTGTCAGATGTTTTTGTCCAATTAATGGACCAAAACAACACTGGACACCACTGACTTTCAATGTGGGAGACATTCCACAAAACGTCATCTTTTGTAGTCCACAGAAGACAGAAGGCCATGGGTGATGACAATTTTCATTTTTCTGCGAACCAGACCCTTTATATGCAGCACTGTCATCTTCAGGACTGCTCATAGCTCAAACTCGTAATCTTTATTAAATCAAATATAATTTCCTTGAAAGTTGTGCACAGAGGTCCGCTGACAGTGTTGGTGCATTAATATCCTAAAACACTGAGGCAGAAAAGATGAGTGAAATCTTCTCACAGCACTTACAGTAAAGCATCAGTAACCTTGCAGAGGAAATCACTGCAGACACATAATTCATATCATATACTTTAATTAGGTAATAGCACTTTCATCACCTTGCCATTGCTGCAGACATTAAGACACATGTGTGATTTAAAGGCAGCTCAGCATTGGCCCAGTGTGCAGGTGTGTGTGTGTGTGTGTGTGTGTGTGTGTGTGTGTGTCTGTGTGCGTCAATGTGTGCCTGAACTGTTTGGACTGTGGACAAAAGGGGGATAAGGTTAAGGTTTGGGGGGTTGGGATTTGTTCTTTCAGGGAACTGTGCATCTGTCCATGCAAGCAGCAGCTTTTATGCAGGGGTCGGACTCTGCGCTTACCGAGCGTCTGCCGGGGTGGGGAGGTGTGTGAGGGGGGCTCCTGCACCGGTTCGCTGAAATGCATGTCATGTCTGCAGTCTGGCTGCAGCTGCCCCGATCAGGGCGAGAAATCTGTGTCTGCCAGCTGGCCCCCATTGACTCTCTCAGGGATCGTTTGTCTAGGTCCTAGTGCCTCCCGTAGGTAATTCATCTGTGATGATCTGTGTGCGTGTGTGTGTGTGTGTGTGTGTGTGTGTGTGTGTGTGTGTGTGCACGAGCGTCTCTTTCTCTCCCGGAGAAACCATCCGAAGCCAACTGAAGTGACTGAATGCCCCGATTTCTCAACAAAAAAAAAGATCTGTCCTCTGTTTTTTTTTCACCCACATGCTCTTATTAATTTCAGTTCAGTTGGTGCCCGGGAGACCGGCATTATTTACCTCCCACCAACAGTTGTCAGAGAAGGGACAACAAACTCTGCAGTTCATATCTTACATAAACTGTTAATCCTTGTCGATTCGCGACGTCCTGTGAAGATGCAGCGGCATGCTGTGCAAAGTGAAGGAACACAAAAGGAAAGGGACCCGCTGTGTGTTTGCTCTTGGTTTAACCTCACTGTTTGGACTGCATAATGACTACTTTTGTCACATTGACCACAGAGGCATACAACAGTCTGTGTTTCCTTATTGTAGGAAAGAGTCGACTAGACCAGTATTTTTTCTAACCCATGATAGTTTGCAAAAATCGTAGTTTTATCAAGTGGTTTTTAGAATGACAAAACTACACATGTACTTCAGGTATCTGTATTTTAGCCGAAAAGAGAAATGGTGTCAACCAAGAGGGCTGTTAGGAAAGATGGACGCCATTTGTGATATGAGGCCTTCATTCATAAAACACAAACATATGAGGATTTCTTTCAGCTTGTAAAAAAACATTGCCTCAACATGTATGTATAGCACAGACAGATTTAGTGCTGTAAAACGGAAATGTTGGCATTTTAAATGCTCAAAATTGTAGAAACTGTAGTAATACCGCTTATTGGAAACCTCCATTGCTTTTTGTGTGAAGTAATGGACGGCATTGTCTTCGTAATGCAAAAAAGGTCATTTGTATTATGAAAAACCAAAATCAAGTTTGCATGTGTCATGTGAATAGGTACAACAAAAGGCTTGGGCCTTCAATAATCATCAGGGAAATTATTTCAGGAAAGCGACACGTTCACTATTTTGGAAGATTCAGCGCTACTGAAATTGTGAGATGGCTCGCCATACCTGAAGCTCAAACACAGGAACCAGTCTTTGCATAAGGATGTTTGTCAATCAAATCTGTCTCTGTACACTCTTGAATTGTATCAGGTCACACACTGAACCAATACAGTACCAAACACCAGCAGTCAATTTAACGGACTCAGGACTAAAAACATCAGCCCACTGTGGATCTGCTTTGATTCAGCCATTACTAAAATGCACTCTGTTTGGCCATCGTATGTCATTGTAGATGATCTGCAAAAGAACTGTATGTAGCATCAAAGGTCAATTTGCAAAGTTGTACCTTTTTAAATATTAAATATTTTAAAAACCTCACAATTCCTTTGGGTGCATTTTTCAGCTGTAAATAAAACATCTATTTAAATGTGTCTTAAAATTGATCCTTTTATTTTTATAATTTGTCAATAGATTTTTGGATTTTCTCATTGAATTTAATTTCATAGATGGTGTCATTTATTTATTTGATATTTTACCAAGAGCACCAGAAAATAGGAACGACACATCACAGATGGGCTCAGGCAAATTAGTGTCAAAGTGATAAATGCAGAAAGCTGTATATAACTGAAGCAGTGTAAAAATACCCATCTGGTCGGCACCTCCTACTTCTGGGTTGGCAATTAATGAACAGCATTCTGTGGGATAGAAGAAAACCAAGGACAATGCTAATTTCACACAGGCCAGACTCAGCTTTGCTAAACCTGTCATATGCAGAGCATGCGCTTCCTCGTTTCCACGTCTGTCAGATATGTGCTGCCAAAATTAATGACAGAGACTCATTTCAGAACAGGGACCAGCATTTAAAACTGAAGAATTTTCATAGCACTATGCTGATTCATCACAGAAGACCTACAAAGTGGTTTGTACTGCAACAAACACGACAAAAAACAAGGTCCTGAGCAGATATTTCCCAAAGAAACACAGTTTTTAGGCCCAGAGCTCATTTATAATCTCAGCATGGTGCAGTTTCAGCTATTACAGACTGCACTAGTAGGTGAGAAATCTTATGTGGGATCCCCATGACCATCTTTGAATGTGACAATGATATGAAACTCTTGTGAAGTAATATAAGAGTCATCAGCTAAAACACTCTAGAATCAATGTTTGGCCAAACTATGACCATGTTGCCTCAAATGCACCTTCATTACATAGATATCTACCTTTTTCTTATTATTTCCAGAGGAAACAACACATGATTGTTATTGTCCACTTTTTCTTATTATTGATTCCTTATGCAATGAGAAGATGACTTCTGATTGGTCTCAAACTCTACAACAAGTGATGTTAAATCCATAATACTTGATGTTATTGGAATGATTTTGGTCTGGATGTTTCAGCTACAGCCACTTTTATCTGGAATTACCTTGTACTATTAACAATGTCTATCAAAGTCATGCTGTACACTATTACACTGAATCAAAAAGATTGTGTTGCCTTTACATTGGTGACCACAGGATGGACTGGCAAACATTGTGCTGTCACACAGAGACATCTCAATTAAGATTGATAATTTGTAACATATGAGTGTTAACAAAAAGTATGTTCATTTAACACAACCAGAAATTACGTTTTCATGAATTTATTGGTGTTATCATTTTGTTTTATAAGGAACAGTTTACTCAAAGGTAGGACATATTTACACAACAATGATGTACAGAAAACGACGACTTTTTACTGTGTGTTTTTGAAAGGTTTTGTTTTCAGATGACAACTTTGTTCAAAACGATTTGTGAATTAGATTTTGAGATTTGCTGCTACTAAAAATGCAACTAGAAATGCTGTATTTTGCATGCCAGGCCAGCAGTTGGTGATGTCACTTTGTACAAAAACACTACACGACTGCACACATACAGTTCTATAGTCTGCCACTGTATTTGTGTATTTGTGCATGCAAATGACATCAACGTTTTACAGTATCGTTTTCAAAATCTGAAACCCGTTTTCAAAAAGTTTCACATTTCAGCCACCCACGTTGAAAGGACAGTTTTGCAAATACCAGTGTAAACAAGTATGATGATTCTTCTGTAGAACAAAAAAGAATCTGTGTTCCAAGCTGCATTTTTCCATACAATGAAAGTGAATGGTAACCATGGTGGTCAAGCAAGACTTTTTTTCAGTAAATGTTTTAAAATACTCAAAGCTATCATTATACGGCTCCAGATGATTTTAGCACACAAGGTGTACTGACTTTTATGTAGCGCGAGATCCCATTCATTTGTGGAGCTACAAAAACATTCCTCAAAACATCTCCTTTTGTGTTTCATGGAAAGTCATATGAGTTTGCATTAACATGAGGAAGAGTAAACGATGATTTGGCCTTCATTTTTGGCTGAACTGTCCTTTTAATCTCCGCTTAGAGAATAATATACTTCTGCACAACTCTCTACAGGCCTTTGCATAACAGATCGTGATTGTTTTCATCAGTCATTCTCCTCACTGCTCCTCTCTTCCACAAAAAGAAAATATATCAACATCTTTGCACACAAAACCTTTCAATAGACAGAAGTCTTCAACATGTTGGATGATTAACATTGCTTAATTCATGTTTGTTTCAACAGTGTGCTATAGTACAGTATCTCATAGGCAATAGCATGTACTAAGCACAGAGATGAAAACCCTTTTGTGTACATACAGTAATGACAGTAGCAGCGCCATTTGTTATTTTGATGGACTTATTAGTGTAATGACACCCTCATCAATAAAATACTAAAAAATATTTCTATCTATCTGTGTAAGTGTGTTTTAAAGGGCTTACAGAGGAAATGAAAAGCATGCATGCATGTCAACACAATTACATTTATGTACATATAGCTGTTTTTATATATAGTATATGCAATATACATATCGCAGACGTGTGATAAGTGAAGTTTCATAAACTAATTTCGAGAGGAGCATGTGATATGATTGAGCACGACTGGATTCTCATCCGTAATTAGTAATAATCCAATCAGATTGATCCAAGCTACAATAAACAGACCGATTTTACCATACTGCCTTATCTTCGTTTTGGAAGAATCCCCCCTTCCATCCCATCTCCTCCTTTTCTCCCTTTTCTACGGGGAGCTCTCGAGACCTTCCTGATCTCGCACCACCTTTATATGCTTATTGACCAGGCGGGGGCCTTGGGCTCAATTGTCTCCGAACTCAGGGTTCTCTCCCAGGACAGCATGCCAAACCTGCTATTAATGCCAAGCATATCTAAGTGTGAACTCTTGAAATGACATTCATTTTATGCATTGGTTGTTTATCTTGATTTTGACCAATCAGGGGCGACGCGGTGGCACAGTGGGTTTCCTCCGGGTGCTCCAGTTTCCCCCACAAGTCCAAAGTAAGCTAAATTGTCTGTAGTGTATGAGTGTAAATAAGTGTGTATGGGTTTTCCAGTGATGGGTTGCAGCTGGAAGGGTATCCACTGCGTAAAACATATGCTGGATAAGTTGGTGGTTCATTCTGCTGTGGCGACCCCAGATTGATAAAGGGACTAAGCCGAAAAGAAAATGAATGAATGAATTGACCAATCAGATGGGGCCTTTTAATATCTTTATCCCCCCCTCCCCAGTAGTTGCTGTTCTGCTATTGGCTGGAGCGGCCCAAAGGTGAACCGAGAGCAGAAAATGAATACTTATGGCGGGAGTCAAAACAAGAGTGGAAAATGACAACAGCCAATCAGAGTCAGAATATCTGCGAACTAAATCTTTGTACCTTGACAGTTTTTTAGTCTGAATTAGATCTGAAAAATATATTTGACCTATGTTATTAAATAAATAAATGATTTCAAAACATAGCTAATAATAATAGCATTTTCTAGGGAAATGTTATATTGTGAGAAATATCATTGTTGCAATACATAACAACAATATCACATGTTTTTGTAGCATCGTGCAGCCCTATTTTCTAACATGCATTTGACACAGAGCTGTCATGTGTGTCTGTTTAACGCTGTGGGTTTCTCCCACTCTGTCTCTGACGTGAGTTTCAGAAAGGATGCAGATGTTTTGTGGTCGAAGCGCACAGGCATGAAAGGTTGCAGCAGTCATGTAAGTGACAGCAAGGCACATGCAAACACACATAGCCAGCCCATGTGACATGAAATGCTATAGCACTACATAACAAAACAATCATTTTTTAAGATGCTTTTGCCTAACCCTCAATGGAAAATGACCTGTAATAGATCAAGTATTCTCACTTTTGTTTCATTTAAACTGAAATCAGTTTGAATGAGACCTATTTGATTAGTTCTTGACATGACGTGGTTTATTATGTTTCCTTCTAACTGTACATGACCACATGGCCACTCAAGCCAAGGGCAACATTTAACTCATCATGACCACATCTTATGGCATTTTGCCTTTTTCTGCCCTCTCAGAAAACCATCAGTGCATGTCTACGCCAAGTCGAAAAAATACACTTTATACCATTCGCACAATATGCGTATGAATATTGAATTGAATATTCAAATTCACAAATTAGCCACAATTTGTAGTGATGAAGAGGTCTTTGTGTTTGTGTAATGATTTCTAATATAATGTGTTACGATTATGATAGTCTACTATGTTATATGATTCGGTTCAAGCAACAATCGTGTATTATTTTCAACACAATCAAAAGAAATGTTCGGCAGAAAATCGTGACTTACAAAAAAACTCCCTAAGGTCTCAAACTAGTTATATTTAACAACAAATGTATATTGTTTCAAACCAAATTTGGGTAAAATGTGGAAAATCCCAAACACTGGGCAACAATTTACAATTTTATTTTCAACCCATCTGTTGGATTTGTCTGTATTTTCATCATGTTTGCCCATATAAAATTCTTATGAGTAAAACATATGCACTGTATTAAAATGTTTAAAATACTAAAATTATTCCTTGCTGTAAATATTCTCTAAAAAAGTAATGCTAAATGTAATGAAATTTTGTCTGAATAAATAATAAAAAACAACAAAAAAGAAATCAATACAATTATATTCTAAGAGGTATTAGTTAGTTTAGGATTAACAATATACATTTATAGCATTTTATTTCCTAAACACTATAATATTTAACTGTGACTTAATTATTTGGCCATGTCCACCAAATTGTTTTTAGACAGCTGAAAATGCCAGCGTAAGTTTTTTGTAATGCCATGCCAAGAGAGATTCCTCCTGCCTGACTGTCAGAGCCCTTTCCGCTGCTTCTAAGACACTTTCTGTTTGGAGGCCATACAAACCTGGCCATGTCAAACACTCCTTGCAAAGAATTGCCAGTTTCACTAACTTACAAAGCATTTTTTTCCCCCATTGCATTTCTATTTCATTGTTTGCCTCATTCATGATCATTGGCCATTTGCTTTTGACTACTGTTTTGGGATTACCCTTTTGCCTGGTTGGGCTGCTTATCGTGTTTATTGACCCACTGGCTGTTTTTTGACTTTGATTTATGGACTGTAATTTGGAATTGCTGAACTGTTTTAATAAACTCCTGCAAATAGATTCGAACTCAGCTGTCGCCACATCCTCATTATATTGTTTTTTATTACTTGCTATGATACAGGAGAATTGCACTACAGTTCAAGTAACTAATAACTCAAATCATTTGTTCTGATTAAAAATATTGACAAAATGAGAACAATATTAATTTCTTTACTATTGCTTGTTGATGATGTTGATGCAACTAGAAAAAAAACACAGAATGTGCATCAAGTGCAGCCTCATTCAAAGAAATCAAATCATCCAGCAGTCATGTAGTGCTTAATCTAAAATACAATTCCAAAATATCTTTATAGGCTTACAACCAATATGGCACAAATTTTTGCCCCTCCCTAGTACTTGATTTGCATAGCTTTCCCCTAAATTATACAAAACTAAGAAAGTCTATGCAGTTGCCCCACACTGCAACACCCCCAGAGCAAATGAAGATTAATTACCTTGCCCAAGGACTCAATGGATGCATAAAGAAGTGCCAATGGCAGATTTCAAACCATTGGTCCTCTGCTTTTCTTGTGGCAAGACTACGGAAATAAATACAAATGCAAAAGCTGTACAAAACGTTCAAAAAGTTTCATAGTTTCACAGCTTTAGATGGTTTAAATCAACTCAGCTCACGCATTTGCGCTGGTGGATGTTTGACAGATGCCCTGGCCTTGATTCCCATCAGCAATAAGCTACGTTCCTGTGAGTAACGCCACACCTGAGAGGATTAGCAGGATTACAGGCAACAGCTTTCACACAGGATTTGAGGCTTCCTTCCAATAGCAGCAATCCAAACCCAAGGCCTTAAAAAAAAACAATAATGCTCCGCGAGCAAAAAAGCACATGCATGAGGCCATTCTTTTTCAAATAAAACATGCCAGGCTGGCCCACAACGTCTTACTTTTAGTTTTAAGGTTTGCTGAGAGAGCACGTCATTTATTTTACTCCATCTGTCCAGTGCCTTGTATCGGCAGACTAGTTCATCTGTGTGGCTCTGTGATGGATGCTCACAAAATCTGTGTCCAGTAAAAGCCAAGCCTCATTCGTGGAACAACTTATTGAATTTCTCTAGGTGCTTGGCTAAGCAGATAGCTGTTTTACAGTGTGAATAATTGGACACTTATATTTCACTGCAACCTGCTTTTCCAGTGGGCCGGTCTGAGCGAATGTGCCAATAACGGTGTGCTTTTGAGCCACTTTTCCAAGAGTCCCAGAGTGAAATGTGATGTTCTGTCCTTGTTGATTTATCTAGCGTTCTCTAACACTGCGGCTGCGGATGCGATGAGAATTAGCCTAGGCTAAACTGCTGCGTCAGTCCAGTGTTGTTGTCCATACTTGGATCAATTAGAGCTCACTAATTGCAGTACCTCCAATTATGCAGTGATAAGCAGGAGATGGAATAATTAGAGGCCATTTCGGGAAGGTGAGTGGAAACTAAACATCTGAATGACTCTCCAGGGGTGACTGGGGGCAGGCAAGCAAGACAGAGAGGAGAAAAGGGCATGTTAAGATTCAATATATTAGATAAAATAAAATGGACTGATGTGACATCATTTTGAACATAATCAACCCCAAATGAATTTCAGTTAGTTTTGAGAGTTGGTAACAGCGTTCCAATGTGAACTTTCTGGAAATGCTCAAACCACTGTAACTCAATGTCAATTGAGTAACAGTAGTAGGTACTGTAGGTGTGATTCTGAGAAACTTTTGAACATGGGAATATTCTCTAGGCGATTTATTTTGTTCAGTTTTTTAGCTCAGACAAGTAAAACATGAAGACACTGGAACACACTGATTTACAGTAGAACACACTGCTTTTCAGTGGTTGAAAATCTATCTACTGTATGAAGCATTTGCCTCTGCTTATCCAGGACTTGTCCCAAGGCGTTTCAAGGCCAGCCAAAAAATATAATCCCTCCAGCCTGTCCTGGGTCTGCCATAGGTTCTCTTCCCTGCTGGAGGCACCTTCGCTGGAAGATGAACAGGAGGCATCCTAAAAAGATGCCCAAACCAACTCAACCTCTTAACACAGAAGAGCAGTAGCTCTATGCTGAGTCCCTTTCAAATGTCTGCGCTTACAGGATAAGAAAATTTCTACTACTTCTGTCTTGCCTTTTCAGTCAATACCTAAAATGTATGACCAAAGGTGAAGGATGGAACATACAGTATATATAGAGCAAGGGCTAAGCCAAGTCTGTGGCTTATGCTGTTTTGTCACTAATTAATTAAAACATGAAGAGTTCAGATGCAAAAACCACTAAGTGCCATCTAAAATTGTATTCTAAAATTAACATTTTACTCATTTTTTTATCTCTATGTTCAGTTTTTTCACTTAAAAAGAAAATGACATTCTTTGTCATAAAAGTGAAATTACTGAACCTACTGCAGGAGCCTGAGAAAAATGCTTATTTTAGAAGAAAATTTCAGATGACAATTAATGGTTTTTGAATTTGAACTGCATTTTAATTAATGAACACACTTTTGTTGCATTTTTATTTATTTTTTTGGTATGGAGAGAAAAGCATGCAACTAAATTGAACGGTCATCGAAATGCTAACAGTAACCTCTACAATAGTATTTTGAATTTCTTTTTACCAATAGAAAAAAGCACAAAAATGAACTTCAACATGAGAATATCAGAGCCTTTAGGCTTGGCTGACTTGGTTTTCTGAACTTTCATACATGGATAGATGAAAAGACCCAGTTTTTCCCGTGATGTGCTGCATTATGCTGTTTCTCTGACCTGTTTCTGCCCTCGCTGTTGAAGATACGGCAGCCTACTCGAGTGAGTCAGCATCTACACACACACTCACACACTCACAGATTTAATAGACCAGAAAGATTCTGCACTACTTAACATGTCTTTGGGTCTAAAAACAGCAACATTTGCAACAGATTTTCTCATTAAAAGGCTAAAAAGGTGGGTCAAAATGGAGCAGAAGTTTACTCAAAGACAAAAATGTGAGTAAATTGGTCTGAAATCAGCTCTCCACAGAAGGTTGTCATATGCCCCCTCTTAAGTAGGGATTTGAGGGGCCATGGGGACATGCAGATGGACAGATCTGGACTGCTTGTCCCCTCCAGCCATGTCTCCAGACAGTTGGACAGAGAACGGTGTGGCACAGAGAGAGGGGCCCACAGTGCCAGGAGGAAACTGTAATGAGAGATTTCGAGGGGGTGTGGACATACTTGGCCCCTCACACATTTATACATGCAGACAACCACAAACACATGCAGAAAGACACACACACACACACACACACACACACACACACACACACACACACA
>CAIGQW010054176.1:24915-51506 GCA_903798125.1 Danio choprae | reverse complement strand
AAAAAAGATATTATGAAGAATGTTTTTGAAAAAATGATCAAGAATGTTTATGAAGAAATAAGCAGAAATTTACATCTACAGCTGAAACAAACAAAAAAACTATGGAACTAAACTATTTTTTGTTGGGGTTTTTTTATGAAAGGAACTCAAACAGGCCACAAAAGCACAGGCAAAAATATACATTTATTCAGATGAACTATCCCTTTAAAAAAGCAATAAGACTGCAAAGAAGTAACTCCACTCTGCTTTTGCTTACCTCATTGTTATTCTAATGTTTTCAGGTAGATAAAACTATACAAATGTCACCGATGTGCCACGACTTAACAAGAGGATAACTCAATTGGTATGCTGTTATGTCAACATTTGCTTAAAAAAATAACAGCAGAAATGCATTTTTTTAAATAGTAAAAACAGTAATAAAAGAGTAATATTGAGAAATAGTCAAAAAAGAGAGAGCACTTTGAAGTTATTATTAGTCTAGATTTGAAATGAACAAGTATCTGTTTTAAGTAAACAGTTTTTCTAAAACATTTGTTTCATTTTATAAACTACTTATAACATGTTTTCCAAATAATCGTATTATCATTTAGATACGTTATTAGCATAAAATGAATCAATATTAAATATTCAATATTAATAGGTGGAATTTGGGCTATACAAAATACAGTTTGTACAGTGGAAAAACAATGGAAACCTATGTATTGTCCTCTCAATTAATAAATTCATGCGTGTGTGTGTGTGTGTGTGTGTGTATGTGTGTGTGTGTGTGTGTGTGTGTGTGTGTGTATTTTTATAATATTTGAGGTCTGAAAATATGTGATATTACATTTTTGACCTATTCTCATTCTGTGTTTTTAATTTAGATAAATAGAAAGGTCAAATAACTGAATTTATTTAAAGTATAACCTTATCAGTACCGTATCAGTGTTTTATTAATCTTACTGACCCAATAATACTAGCAATGTTGGTTTATTTCCATTAACAACCCACCCTAATTTGATCTGTAAAATGTGTAAACTGTGCGTGTGTGTGTGTTTCAGCTGCCTGTCCTGCTTGAACGTGCAGAGGAGAGGGAGGGAGTGCATTTGGCCTCTGTGGCCTCTGTGTTAAATCTCCTCTCTTCTCTCCTCTCCTGTTTAGCAGCTGCAGCAACACAGTAGGGAAGCCCACAGGCAATCTGCTCCAAACACACCCTAAAATCCCAGCACTATGTATTATCAAGCACACACATACACAGTGGGCCATGAAATGAGCTTCCTCCACAGAGCCCACCCTTCATTTACTGCCCGTTTTATTTATTTATCTCTTAAAACAGAACAACTAAAGGGTGTTTATTTCCTATAACGCTGAACAACTGCGGAACAAACTCTTCTAGACTCAGACTGAATGCGCAAGGTGCTCAGATCATTCCCCAAATGCATATGACAAGTATGTTTCAGATTGTATGCAAAGAGATAACAACAGGGAGACATGCTTAAATGTGTGAACCATGCACACAAACACACATGCATAGTGAAAGTGAAGGTTAAAGCAATTCAAAGGGCAAACAAACTTGTGTCATTTAAAGCACAGAGGGACGGGGGAATAGAGAAATACAAACCTGCAGTAAGGAGAGTTGAGCACAGTTGCCAAGTCATTCCCCTTGAAATCCCTCTTTAATCTATCACAGGGGGTGGGTTGTTGTAACGAGGTGTTGTCGTGACAGGTAATGAATTATCAACCGTCCCTGTTTAAAAAGACCTCACCTTGCAATGTGTTCATGGTTAGTAGCATGTGGGGATGATTTGGGCAACAGGAAGAGGCCAAATGTAGATATCAGTGGGGTCACAGAGCTCTAGTTTCACATATTTAGTTCCACTTAGCACTGCTTTGGGGGATTAAAATGCAATTACATGCAACTTTTTTGTATGTATCTATCTATTTAAAACAAGTGCGCCTTACCTGAAAAGTGAAGCTAAAACAAGTGCTCCCCTAGTGGCAGGCTGCAGTATAGGTCATAAACCTCGCTTTCTTCATGAAAACAAACAGGACATGTGCTAAACTAAAAAAAAAAGTAACTATACTATATATACACATTTCTGTAATTTTAGGTATTTCATAATCTCATTTAGAAGCTCATTTAGTCTTTCTGCCTCTCCCATTTTCAAAATAAGAGTCCCACATATTATGTTTAATACAAATTTAGATAAAAATAGAGAAACAAAAAAATATATAATTTTAATTTCACTAGAAAATGTTGTGGTCAATCAAACGTGGTTGTACTGTACATACCAGTCTGAGTTTTGTTCCAATTGGCCTGTTTTTAACTGTAATTTTCAACATATTACAGCTCATTCTGAAAACGTAGCCTAGTTGACCACGACGAGTCTGGCGAAGAACGGTTCCAGAAAGCGGGTAAGACAAAAACAGAAGTCAAAAGATAAAATAAACAAGTAAGTAACAGGGTGAGAATGTGGTAAAAAATCAGGTGAGGGCTTTCCTTTTTCTGGATTGCTTTTTAAAACTGTCATTGGGTTTAGGAAAGTGGGTGGGAGGGTCAAGCTGTGCTTTTGAAAACACTATTGGTTGGGTTTAGGGAAGGAGGAGGGTGGGTAAGATGATCGGTCAGTCATTCAGTCAACAGAGGCCTCTGGTGGATTTACACAAAAACAGCAGGCGCAAATGGCGCTCTCAAGAGAAATTTGAGATCTGAAAAAGGGTACACAGCGGCCTCTGGTGGATTCGCAAAAATAAAAACTGCAAAAAAACATGGCTCCTGGGACGTATTTGGCACTCTCCAGAAATGTATATAGCGGTACTTTTTCAGAATAAGCCTGGGTTGGACATTTTACATGAGAATGAGGAAACAATGGTGTTTGAGGCTCACAGTGTGTAATTTCCGTGTACCGAACACTTATTATTAAGCTATGCCAAGGAACAACCAGATTTTTATTCTGAAGCCCAAAATATACCGTTTATGTATACTCTATGATGCGTCTCAACTCTGGCCCTCACTGTTCACCTTCCTGCATTGTTAATGAACAAGCAAATAAAGGTCTTCTAAATCACTATAAAGTTACTGGCAAGTGAAACCCTATCCCAAATGACGCACTAAACACTTGCAGTCTTCCTTTGAGTCCACTCTTTTGTGGCGCGATGCTGCTTTAACTGTTAAGTAATATGTAGGGCCTGTCTCAAATGGCTTACTTCATTTGCAATTGCGGATTTATGGACTTACAATGGCTGATATGTGAGTGTGTCCACAAGGCCTCAGGGTGTCCTATTTGACAATTTAGCTTTCAGAAGATTGTTTGTAAATGCTCCCTTTCTAGCCACTATGTGAAACAAGCTCTGTAGCAGACGTCTACCCAACAGTCAAAGCAGCATGATGGCATGACTGCAAGGGTCTTGGGTGCACTTTGGGACAGGGCCTATCAAGGGTGCATAGCAGCTACAGCTAGGGTGAAAACTAAAATGATGACTGGGCGGCTACAAAAATCAGCCCTGTGATTCCTGTCCAATCAAATCGCACATAGAAGGTAAATCATAATGAACTATTTCAAGACATGGGCAATTTATAATCGCAGCAAACTATTTGGAAGCATCAAAAGTGTCCTACACGCATTGACCCAGATAATGTTTACATGCATGTCACTGATGAGAAGACGACGGATGTTTACTGTATGATGACCAAAATGGCCTTAAACATCCAGCAGGCACAGGACGTTAACATGACATCAGATTGACATTGTACCCCAATGTCCATCGTCCAAACTAATATCAATCAAATGTCAACGTCGAATGATGTTCCAGCTTGAAGTTATGTGGACATTATCACTATGACATCTATTAAACATTGGATTTTGGTTGCCATACCTGACGAATAAATGTCAGTGTTTGACGTCAATATGACATTGGTTTAAGATGTAGACTTAATGTTGGATTTTGGTCACTTTCCAACACAACCTAAAATCAACCAAATATAAACATAACTTGATGTTATTGGATGTCAAAATAATGTCTTTAAACAGTGGCTAGACATTGAATTTTGGTCACCTGACGTCACGACCTAACTCTAACCTAATATTAATGTCTTATGACGTTGTGTGCCTGCTGGGCAATAACTAAATGCACTACAGAATGTTACGTTTACACACATTCACAAATTACATGTAAATGCATCAGCTTTTTACAACATAATACTTACTACTCACTACTCTTGAGTACTTATCAAAGGTCTACTTTTTAATCATACTTTGAGTAATATTTACAACAGATACTTTTACTCTACTTGCACTACATTTTTAGACAAGTAATGGTTCTTTTACTTAAGTATGATTTTTCAGTACTCTTTCCACCACTGCCTTTCATACAGTGCTAACTGAAGTCTGCAACCTGAGTGGACTGGACCTGAATTTGCGGTAAACTACCCCTTTAGTGGTTATGGCACTGCTTTAAAGTCTGCTTAGGAAACAGAATTGACAAAACTACATTGATTTGTCTGATTGGGTGCAGAAGACAGTTTTAATCACACCACGCTCAGGACCTTTCGGCCAGATCGATTCAGATTTTCCAATTACTTTTAATTAGTTCCTTTCAATCCTTTAGTAAAAAAACACCTTGCTCCTGAACAGTAAATCCTGAAAAAGGACCAGGAAAGAGAGTTATTCACGATGCACTTACAGTACATTTACAAGCCTCTGACACAAGACTTAAGTTGACAGACTAGAAATGAAAATACGAATCTCTGGAGTGATTCAGGTGAAATATGGGTTGTGTTTTGTAAGCTGTTTAACGTCAGCATCAGAGCACCACACTCCTGACAGTGTTTGGCTGGATTTCTGCACGATAATCCATTTTCACAGTCGCGCTTCACTGTGTCGGGGAACCATTTGGTGTGGCTTTATAAATATGCGCTCAATCCCTCCCTTTCTAACTGCTTATGCTCCTCACTAATGGAAAACCACTCTATGCAGGTGAAGAGAGACCCAGTGAGCACAGAGAGAAATGGGAAAATTAGAGAAACGGTGAGAATGAGAGTGCTCGTTCATAAATAGGCCTCGTCCTAATGACAACAGCATCCTCTAAAGGTCATAATGGTTACTTCAGTTGGGTAAAAAAAAGGAAAAAAGCAAAGGGTGATACAAAGTGCAAGCAGTATTTCCTCATTGGAATGGAATCCAATGACTGCCTACATGGCATTGGTAACTAAAAACTATTGGTTTTGCATAACGTGATGTCAGAATACCCTCCTTGCGAAGATGGTTGCCATTTTGGCCAATGCAATTAAAATTACAATACTTATTGTATTTAATGTGCATACCAATCATCATGATTACTATTGCTTATACTTGGAGATTTGACCCAAACTTAATTGAACATAACTGAATTCCATGAACCATGCTTCAAATCATGGCAAATCAGTCATGGGATTTAATTAGGGGGGCAAGGAAAAAAAGTCCTGTCAATTTGAACTGATGGAAGGTCAGAATGTCACAGACCACATATACACTGCAGCTAAATCTGGTTGCTGAATCACCTTTTAATGTGTAATCCTGTTTTGTACATACACAGTTCAGTAATTTACAAGAGCAACAACCGGATTTAACACCCACAACGACAAGAGTTTAACTAAACAACTAGTTGTTAATTTAAATGTGTCATACTGTATGTCTCTTCTGTGAGCAAGTGCAAAAAGCCACAAGGAATGAGGTATACGTTTGAACTAATTTGGGATGCCAGATCTTTTTAGATGAAACCTAAATGCTTAATCATAAAAATAACATACATACCATATATTGCAACCTTGATATGGCTACTTACTTGCTTAGATGCAAAGAACTTTTATAAGTGCTTCCAGCCACAACCCAGAACTGGGAAACATCCATACACACTCATTCACACATGTCTTTGGGCTGTGGGGGAAACTGGAGCACCCGGAGGAAACCCATGCGAACACTGGGAGAACATGCAAACTCCACACAGAAATGCCAACGGACCCAGCCGGGATTTGAACCAGCGACCTTCTTGCTGTGAGGCGACAGTGCTAACCACTGTGCTGCCGTGTCACCCATGCCAGAACTTTGCTATGGTTATCATTGAATTAACAGAAAAAATTTAATAATCTATCATTTAATTTAGATTTAATTTAACTCCAGTTTTTAGATCTGCCTGTCAATCCTGAAACATTACATTGCGTATGTGGCCACTTAGCCAAAAACACTAATCAAAAATAAAGCTTTGGTAATTAAATTTGGTCCACACCACATCTTAACAAAGATTAACAATGTATGCTCGAATAAACCCCTTTTTCAGGACCATAAATGGCCAAAATGTTATATAAATGACCAAACCCATAAAGTGTTTTTGTCCCTCTCAGAAACCACACAATTTGGCTACCACCTACAAGACCTTGATAACAACTTTTCAACAGGAAACCACTTATCTGACATTTAAATTATAATTCTGTAAATAAGAAAACATATTTTTGTTTCATAGGATCTATTTGCAAACAAGTTCATATTCTTAGGGTGTTTTCACACCTGCCTTATTTAGTTTAGCTGAATCGCACTAGAGTTCGTTTTCCCTCTTGGTGCGGTTCGTTTGGGCAGGTGTGAATGTAGCAATCGTACTCGAGTGCGCAGCAAAAGCGGACCAAAAAAGTGTACCGAGACCTCCTTGAAGAGGTGGTCTCGGTACGCTTTCAAATGAACCCTGGAGCGGTTCGTTTGTGGTGAGAACATGAACTGAACTGGAACAAACCCAACAGAGAGAGAGAGAGAAAAAGGGAAAACCCTTACCTGATGGATCGTTGGTAATATTTCTGAAAGATGACCATGTCGCAGTTTAGCAGTTATTAATTCACGCCTCCTCCTGAAGTGACTTGTGATGCGCCTTCGCCGTTTGCAATGAATTAAAACATTGTTTTCCAGCCACAGCCACGCTTCATTCTCGAAATGTATAGTTTGTCTAAAGTGATGTATACAAACTATATAATATACGATGACCAGGAATACAACCAGCCAGCACAGTCGTCCCTCTATAGTAAAATGCGACATTTTGTGTCTGCCGGTTTCTTTACTTGCAGGAGTTCCATTGGCATTTTCCCGCACGTTAATTCTGACCAATCGAAAAGCAGTTTAGGAAATACGTTCAATAACATCTGGCCAATGAGTGATGTGGATTTTGTCACATAACTGCATTTTGGTTCTTTTCAACAGGTTCGGACCAAAGCAATCATCGTGGTGTAAAAAGGACCCGAAAACGGCAGAAAAATGCTACAATGTATCATTTGTTGCCCTTGGTCCAGACCAAATGAAGGGAACCACAGATGTGAAAGCACCACGTGCACCTTATTTAAAGGGCTTCAAACTATTTCAAGGCCAATTAAAAGTAAACAGTAGCCACAACCCAATGTTTTCACAAACTACAACTTTCAGCTTGTCCAGTGTATATTAAAAGCTGATGTATACTACATTTCTTAATTAAGCCATGGAAAACAAGATTCATTAAGGTACAACAGGATTTCTAAACTAAGACAGCAGCTTGGAGGCAATAATTAAATAAAACAATCATTAAACACAACCTCATTAACAAAGAGTTGCGACTCCTCATATCATAATAATGAGAGTGTCCTTGAGTAAGCGATGTTACAAGTATAGTGCCGATGTTTGTCCATCACCTGCACCGAGGGCACAGGAACCCTCATCAGCATTTACATAGGTAACGTCAAAGGTTAATGTGAAGCAGCTCAACTAATTAACTAACAGTTTGACTTCCCTGCCTCGTCTTTGTTCGGCTACAGACAGTCCTCCTCTCACCCAGTGCCAAGGTAATTTTGCCTGCCACGCAACTATTGAATGCGTAAATGGGTTCTCTTATGTGGAACAGATTGCTCCGTCTTGGTAATGAAGGCACCATATTTGGCGATAATGGACATGGGTTTTGAGTTATCTCCAGATATTTCTTTTTATGTTATCATAATTGCTAAGCGCCACCAGGGGAGGCATGGTACCTTTGCAGAACCTTGATGGAAGTGAAGCAAGGTCAGGCTGACAAATGAGCATGTCAGCAACCGCTGGACTCCACATCACTTTCACATCCTGTGGTGTGTATGACTTACCTCTTTAGGCGTTAGGTGTTTCTTCAGGTTTCTGTTTTTTTTTCTTTTTTTCATTACTACTTTACATGCTGGCCCAGTTCTGATGTGGTGAGCTTTTCAAATAAGCCGTGCAAGTGTTTTGGAATAAGGTCATGAGAAGTTATCGTTTTAAGTGTCACATGACCTTTTCAGAACAATTCTGTTGCAAGTGTTGAAACGTGAGAAACGTGTGCTGTTCTTGTCTTATAGACTTAGTTAGACTTGGACTTAAAGGCATAGTTCACCCAAAACTTTAAATTTACTCACATTTACTCTCCCTCAAGTGGTTCCAAAGCTTTATGAGTTTCATTTTTCTGCTAAACACACAAGAAGATAAGCCTGTAACCAATACATTTAGCAGAAGAAAGAAACTTGTGACAAGTAAAGGTTGAGTAAATGATGACAGAAATATTCAGCTTTGGGTGAACTGTCCCTTTAAAAATGAATATGTACTTACTCCCAGGCTATAAAACATGTAGGTGACTTTATTTCTTCAGTAGAACATTAAAAAATATTTTTAGCTGAAACTTTGGTCGATGGTGATTCATAAAATGCATGTCACTGGCTACCATCACTTTGAGAGTGAAAGTGTTGTAAATAATGTTCAGTTTCTAGCACAGAAGACCAATGTATCACCATAAGACACATATATTAATTTTGTTTTGCCTTTTTTTTTTTGCCTATGTGTTTTTTGGTCTCTAAAAGGTCTAGTAGCTGCTGACTTGTGTTTTATAAACTAAGTACTGCAGTTTCAACTAAAATCTTCTTTAATGTTCTATCAAAGAAAATACAATCACCCTACATTTTGTATGACCTGAGTTTGAATAAATAACTGTAGATCCTTTAAGGTAATTACCTTTCATTGACATCGTTAACTGTAAATATGATCTTCATTTATCTATAACATATTGTCTAACATACTGTATTTCATTAAGGCTTCATTTCAGATTTTTTTTTATTAATCAATTTATTAAGCAAAGATAAAATAAACTGTTCATAATGTGACAGCAAAAACAATTAAAACATAATTAACTGTCAATCACTGACTGTTTGAGACTTTCAGAATACTATAAGAATCCTAAAAATAGAAAATAAACAAAATTTGAGTCTACTGATAATAAAACATTATTTATTTATTTATTCATTTATTTATTTACTGAGCACCAAATCAGTGTATTACAATGATTTCTGAAAGATTATAAAAGAGATTTCTTAAAAATCTAATGCATGTAACATTGATTAAAAAAGAAAATCTTTCAAAAATAATGTAAAATTAATTTCTGTTATAAACACACATTAAAATAAAACATTATAAAAGAATCTCATTATTCAGACCATAAAATTACAGTTTTTACAGTGCAAGTTTGCAATTCAAACAAATATTGCATCAGCAGCAAATTCTGAATCTAGCAGTTTTGCATTGGTAAAATAAGGCTGTAGGCATATCTTTAGGCATAACATGTAGACATATTTTCACAAAAACACCCTTGAGCACATATATGTTCTTAATATTTTGAAAGAAAGATAAAAAGCACATAAACACAGTAAAATAATCATCTGTATAATTCAGTCTTACTGTCAAATCAAGTGTTATTTCTAGTATCCACCCTGTACTCACTTATGCTGCATGTGTGTGTGTGTGAGTGTGTGTGTGTGTGTGTGTGTGTGTGTGTGTGTGTGTGTGTGTGTGTGTGTGTGCTGTCATGTGTCTAAATGTTCCTCGGGGCTTTATCTAGTGTCACCAGGCATCAGACAGACTAGGCCGTCTCTGAGCCATGCGCTCGCCCATATACACCCTGATTAGGCTTCCCCCATCTCCCAAATGTGCACACTGACAGAAGGAATTGGACAAGGTCACTGAATGTTACCATGACAGCCAGACACGCAAGCTGGAAGGCTTCAAAGAAATCTCCTCCCATTCTGCTGCATAAAAAGCTTAGCATGTGAGTGCAAGTGTGTGTAAGGTGAGATAGGGGAAAAATAAATCAAAAGCCAATATTAAAGCATTTTCAGATGTAAAATATTTGTATATGCTCTGATTTATATGCTCTGATAGTTCACCCCTCAAAAGATTACATTTATTGACCTTTAACTAACCCTCAAGTGCTTCCAAACCTTTATGTTATTTATTTTTTATTTTTTGGCAGAACAAAAAAGAAGATGTTTTGAAGAATCTTGGAAACTGGAAATTTGAAAAGAAAAGGAACTGGAAAAGGAAAAAGAGATGTCATGATAATAAGATAATACTAGTTTCCAGTATCAAAAATTCATTCATTCATTTTCTTTAAGCTTAGTCACTTATTTATCAGGGGTCGCCACAGCGGAATGAACCACTAACTATTCCGGCAGATGTTTAACGCAGCGGATGCCCTTTCAGCCGCAACATAGTACTGGGAAACACCCATACACTCACACATTCACACACACTACAGAAAATGTTGTTTACCCAATTCACTTATATCGCATGTCTTTGAGCTGTGGGGGAAACCGGAGCACCCAGAGAAAACCCACACAAACACAGGGAGAGCATGCAAACTCCACACAGAAATGCCAACTGGCCCAGCCGGGACTCGAACCAGCGACCTTCTTGTTGTGAGGCGACAGTGCTAACCACTGAGCCACTGTACCGTCCTTTCCAAAAATATATTCATTCATTCATTCATTTTCATTTCGGCTTAGTCCCTTTATTAATCTGGGTTCGCCACAGCGGAATGAACCGCCAACTTATCCAGCATATGTTTTACACAGCGGATGCCCTTCCAGCTGTAACCCATCACTGGGAAACATCCACACAATCTCATTCACACACATACACTACGGACAATTTAGCTTACCCAATTCACCTGTATCGCTTGTCTTTGGACTTGTGGGGGAAACCGGAGCACCCGGAGGAAACCAACGCCAACACGGGGAGAACATGCAAACTCCACACAGAAACGCCAACTGACCCAGCCGAGGCTCGAACCAGCGACCTTCTTGCTGTGAGGCGAACGTGCTACCCACTGCGCCACCGTGAGGCTTTTCAAAAAAAATATATATATATATATATACATTTTTTTTATTTGTTTCTTTTTTGTGCACAACAGAGGAAAGAATCTAACAAATTTAAAACAAATGAAGGGTGAAAATTGGCATATATTCAATTTAAAGAGACAGCTCACCAAAATATGTATATTCTGTCATCGTTTACACACCCTTCACTTGTTCCAAACCTGTTTGAGTTTCCTACTGATGAACACAAAACAATATAATTTGGATAATGTTGAAAACCAGTAGAAAAACACTCAACATTCTTCAGAATATCTTCTTTTGTGTTCAACAGAAGAAAGAAACTCAAGCAAGTTTGACACAAGAATTAAAACATTTTAGTTAACTACCATTTTAAATGTAACTGTAAACTCCCCCCACCCTTTTTTCTGACATGTAGTCGGCATTAAAATGAATAAGCTGCATGTATTCTCTGTGGTGTTTGTATTGTTGACTACCAGTGAAGCATCAGATTAGAGCTGATGTCTGTGTCAGGCTGATGTGATAGATGGAGCCAATCTGGATCGAGTCTGTCAGAGATTGACTGATACGCCACCATCCACTATACACAAACCAACATCTGTCAGTCAAACTCAACAACCGCTCATTGAAAAACAAATAAAATAGACACTGGCACAAATGTGGAAAAACTAAAAACACGTTATATGTGGGAAAAATGAGAAGGGCTTGTCACACAGCTATATATCAACAAATATTTATATATTTTTAACTACCACTTTTTACCCAATAAATTGATTTAAAGTTAAAGAGGCACATGTTTTAACTGCTTTTTTATTGTTTTTATTATTTTTATTTATTTAGTCTCTAATTTACTTCATAGACATTGGTTAAACTATCAAAAAAGATTTAAAAAATGTTATTTTAAATACTTTATCAGGCAACATAATAACACTGAATTACACATCCACATCAATATGATGCTTTCTTAACCGCTTTTTTTTCATTTATCCAACAAATGAAATCTAAATTTAATACAATTCACTCCAATTTAAGTTATTAACTTCTTTTTTTTTTTTTTTTTACTAATAACAGAAAATGAATGTTCAGTAGTAACATTAAAAAACCCCTATAGAGATCTAATGTCATTTTTATGATATTTTTAAGTGACTTTTCCAGGTTAAGAAAGCAAACTTGATCAACCTCAAGTCTATCCAAGGTAAAAAAAAAAAAAACTAAAACATATTCAGAATATATTCCAGTTTAATCTTACTTTAATGCTTGATTTGTCATATTTCAAACCATTTTAAGTCATTTTGAAGCCCCCTTGAAAGTTTTCTGATGCCCCCTAGTGGACCCTGATATATGCTCGGACCAAAAAAATTACATTCACTAGAATAAAAAGCATGACAAATTCCCTCACTCTCCCTTTCATTGGTCAGAAAACAATAATGTAAAAAAAAAAACATATTCAAAAATATATTCTTGCATGTGTATATTTAAAGCATTGCAAATGAAGATATCTGACAATCCAGCTTGAGTTCGTTAAAGGAAAGTTTATGAAAAGTACAACTGGTCACAGAGTGCACATATGCTAAGCATTTGACTTCGTATGATTCAAAATAGCATGCTTTTGTCACACCAGTGTTTGTGGTTTTTTCCAGCTGTTTGGGGACCGGCTGGGTTTGATCGCTCTAACACATCCCTGAAGCCCAAGTGGATTTCAGATATAGTTTAAGCTTTAATGAGCCTGAGCCTGAGCTGCATTCCCTCCCATCCTGCTGCTGAAAAGCATGCTCCATTATTTAAAGCCATTACTTCACGTCTGAAGCACTCGTCTAAATGAATGCTGGTCTGGAAAGACAGTCGAGAGTCGAATCCAACAAAATGAGCTATTAAAGCCAACACAGAGAGCCGCCAAAGCTTCAGTAAGTCAGCCTGGCGATAGATATTAACGCTACTACATCTGCCGCTGAAATGCAAAATGGCATTTATTGGAGTTCACTTAAAAAGAAGGCAAGGTCCAAATGGATTTTATAAGTACAGCACAGTTGCATTGTGGTATGGTCATTAGTTGCTTTTTGAAAGGGTGGTCCATGCAGGAAGGCTGAAAATGTGTCTTTAGCTTCAGTTACCACTTTAAAGAGGTGGATTGCACTAGGTGGTGGATTGATCTTGAAATTGGTGAAATTAAAAATACAAAATGACATCAGATTCATTCATTCATTCACTCATTTTCTTTTCGGCTTAGTCCCTTTATTAATCAGGGGTCGCCACAGCGGAATGAACCGCCAACTTATCCAGCATATGTTTTACGCAGTGTATCCCCTTCCAGCTGCAACCCATCTCTGGGAAACACCCATACACTCTCTTTCATTTCTGTGTGGAGTTTGCATGTTCTTCCTATGTTCGCGTGGGTTTCCTCTGGGTGCTCCGGTTTCCCCCACAGTCCAAAGACATGCGCTATAAGTAAATTGGGTAACAAAATTGGCCGTAGTGTATAAGTGCGTGTGTAAATGCAAGAGTGTATGGGTGTCTCCTTGTACTGGGTTGTGGCTGGAAGGGCATTTGCTGCGTAAAACATATGCCGGAATAGTTGGCGGTTCATTCCGCTGTGGCGACCCCTGATTAATAAAGGGACTAAGCCAAAAAGAAAATGAATGAATGAATCTTAGATGTCAATTTGATGTTGTTTTGACTCAAAGTAGTCAATTGACATCAAATCGATTTGCATTTTTAATGTGTTTTTGATGTCGTTTTGGCATCAAGGTGCCGTTGGGAATATTGACGATGGCAAACTGGCTGAAAGTGCATGAAAGTGTTTTGCCTTGAAAGAGTTTACGTGAAAGTGTTTTGCATTTCTAGTTAAAATTTTGCCTTAGCTGACGCTGAAAGTGAGCTTTTATGACTTGCAAACTTTTGGTACATTTGTAAAAACTTAAATTGTTTATTTTAAAAAAATGTGTGCAAATTTCACAAACAATTACAAATAACAAATTGGATAATACCTGACATTTCAAAGAAAAAAAATAAACAAAAAGTTTAAGATGAATTTTAATGGATAGTCCTCTCAAAAATGAAAATTTACAAAAAATTATTTGTAAAAAAATATATAGATAATATGTAAGCAAAAAAATAAATAGATAAAAATAAAAACTAAATAAAAATGACCAAATTAAATACAAGCTAAAAATATATAAATATTACTTTTATAAATACAAATTATAATGATCTCACATTTGGTGATTGGATTGGGGGGTGTCAGTGAAAATATTAGCAAATTAATAAAAAATGTACTGTTCCAACTAGCCACATGTTTTATTGATTATTGTTATTAACCGCATAGGGCACGCATTAAATTACTCATTGGGAAAACCCTGGAGTGTTACTAGGGGTTATTATTCATTCATTCATTTTCTTTTCAGCTTAATCCCTTTATTAATCTGGGGTCGCAACAGCGGAATGAACCGCCAACTTATCCAGCATATGTTTTACGCAGCGGATGCCCTTCCAGCTGCAACCCATCACTGGGAAACATCCATACACACTCATTCACACACATACACTACGGACAATTTAGCTTACACAATTCCCCTATAGCGCATGTCTTTGGACTTGTGGGGGAAACCGGAGAACACGGAGGAAACACACGCTAACACAGGGAGAACATGCAAACTCTACACAGAAATGCCAACTGACCCAGCCGGGGCTCGAACCAGCAACCTTCTTGCTGTGAGGCGATTGTGCTACCCCATAGGGGTTATTATAAGACTTTGATATATATATATATATATATATATATATATATATATATATATATATATATATAAAATCATAAAGTGTAAAGTTATATAGTTTTTCAACCGATAAAGAAATTCATAACATTAGAGCACATTAATTAGTCTGCCTGAGATGACCACACAAATAGCTTAAGAAGAGATTTCCGAGTTAAAAATCATTGCTAGTATTTGCATAGATCTCATTAACCTCAGTGCTGTAACTATACCACTCCACTGCCAAAAAGCATTCAAAGCATCAGGCATTATATCACTGGCAATCATGATTACTGCACGACTGAGCTATTAAAACTTCTTTAAGGATTTCACAGACAACCTCAACGGGCCTTATTTATTAGTTCATTTAGTGCCTTATTGGTGCAGCCATTAGTGAACTACAGGTGAACTTATCAGTTGTCTTTCCAGAGACATCAATTACTTCATCCATTACCCCGGAACAGTAGGCAAAATCCAATTTTAAACCCAATCAAGACAGTCATTAAACAGCTATTAGTGACCAGAAGTGAGATCTCAGCAACAATCTAATCACTCAGATCTTTACTGAGACGACCCACACAACGACCTCATCAGTGACCCTCCCAAAACTCACACGTGACCTTGTCATTCGCCTCAATAATGGACTCATGTATAAACTTATTGATTACCTCGCTGCTAAATTGTGCTTTTCTGAGTGGCATGATCACACTGTGAATTGAACTGCCCTTCAGAGCGTCACATTTAAGTTTATTTTGATTCTTACCTGACATGTTGATATTTAATGGACATGTGATGGGAGCCTGTGGACTGCAGGTGAATCCATGCAAACACAGATGACCTCGTGTTTACTGGAGCACATGTGCAGGATCTGGCATCCCAGATTGTTGTGGGAATAGTGCCATCATGAGGACTCCCTAATGTATGCATAGCTGGCCTGTAAGTAATGTCTGAAGCAAAAATGAAATGCATTAACACTATAAAAATGTAATTCAGTTTTACATTTTGATTAAATTTGTTCCCGTTCAATGGAATCTGTCCTTTTTCTAAACAAAATAAAATGACTATTTTACTATGATTTTCAGAAGATACGCATACATCTAAATTTATAGCATAAAAATATATTATACCCATTTCTTTTTTCAAAGTCATTTGAAAAATTAAACCAGGCCCACTTTATATGATTTGTATGTACATAAAATCAATTGTGTATATTTGATTAGATACATACACCAAAATGAGACATCTTGTCTTCGACCCTGCCTTTTATAGCTATTTTAATAGATCTATACATCATTGGACAATGTGGTCACTATTACACAACAAATTAAAGGAAATTATAATACATTGCTTACTTAGTAACTCAATGATTAACAATCACCAGAAGAGCCAGATCTATCAAGCCCCTTGAACTGATCCAGAATGCACTAGCACGAATGGCCATTAACAAGCCAAAAATAGTACTTCATGCCTTACATGTACACCAATTTACACTGCTGTTGGCTTTTAACTGAACAGTGAATTGTGATTTTTATCCAAAAAATATACACATTTTTTATAGGGACTTTTTACTGTTTCCTGCTGGTGAAAAGATAATCTCAATCCTTCAAGCAGTGCGATCATTACGAGATGCATTCAAGATTTTATTATTATTTTGTCAACACTTGTATATCTCTCAACACTAACACTCTGAAATGATGTTATATGTACTTTTTATTTTTTATTCAAATAAAGTATATTAATAATACGTGCTTTGTATTATCAGTGCTAGGCTAACTGGGAATTAGCTCTTATTTTAATTATCCATGGTTCTGTTATTGTAGTAACATTCTTTTGGGCACATTACCATTTGTAACCAGTTTTTGCTACACATGGCTGCCATAGACTGTATGTAGCAAAGTGGTTGATTTGTGGTTACAAATTATTTTTAATTATTTATTATTTTTTTTGTAGTAAAATCAAGTTGTTGTTTTTCGCAAGAGAGCACTTATTGCTCTTTAAATGGCTTGGTTGCCATTGTCCTCGTTTGGATAAAAGCGTCTGCTTCTGCTGAATGATTAAACGTAATGTGATTAGCCTACCTTCCGATAAGAAAAATAGTCCATAACAAACTAAGAAACTGCTGGCCTAGCAACAATCGGCCTTCCCTCCAGAGATATTACAACACCAGTTACTTTTTACTTTCTTTGAACTTGTTAGATCGTGTATTTATCACAAGTAGGCCTATTTATCTACTGCACGTTTCCTTGCTTTTTCCGTGTGATATAACGACTGATGTTTTGGATATTTATGTCTTTATATAGGCTAGTCAATAATCTAAATACATGCTTCATGCTTTCCACTACAACATTTATACGAAAGTTACAAAGCATTTTCGCTTCAACCGCTAATTAGAGTAAGATGATACTAACATGCCAAATAAAAAATAATTGTAAGTTTTACTTTAAAAATAAATTAATGATTTTGGCAAGCACTAACCCATGATTTGTAGGCACTAGTGTTACCTATCTTTAACCACGAGATGGCAGTACACGCATGATAATAACAATTTGGAATGAAATCCTGATTTGGATGTCACTATCTAACTTATTTTAATTATCTAACCACATAATAACATAGCTAGCACCAAGTTCATTCATACCCAGGATTACCAGGACAAAGCCAGCTTTTTATGTGTTGTAACACTTTAAAAGAACCACAAATATAACTATATCTGCCCTGGGGATTTGTCTGCTCTTCCTCCTTTGAAAAAAACAAAGCTATAAAGTGTCACACAGTGCACACACACAGCTCTGATGTGATGTGCTGGTGTCTTGTGTAATGAGAGGGAAATGAGTCTGATTCATTTGCAGGGGTCAGTATTGAGTTGAACTGTGGATGCCCATTTTCCCCACTGATTTCCCTCAGAGGGGCTTCTTATAATAACACACACAAACCCGCCACATCCTGCATCCTGCTTCAGTCGAGCGCTCCTGTCAGGAAGCAGATCTCTAATAAGCAGAGGAGGAGCTGTGTGTGTGTGTGTGTGTGTGTGTGTGTGTGTGTGGACGAGCCTATTGTGTATCTGCATCAGCCTGTAATCACGAGGAGTTTGTTTCCGCTGGTCGGAGATTAATGTTTCAATCTTCTGCTGCATCAGGACTTTGATTCAGAGTGTCATTCCGCATACTTATATGACAGATGCATTATACTTTGGATAAATATGAATATATTTGTGCATTTTGAAAATCCAATTGTTGTTTTGCATTATTAACTTTTTTTGTATTTTGCTTAAACAAAATACCATTAAAGATTATGATGGTCTACTGCGAACACTTTGAATAACAGGTTCATGCAGTTAATAATAACTGTGCCAGGGAATCAGAAATAAAATAATAAAACAAAAAATAAAATACAAAATAAACAGGAGTAATACATAAAGAGTAAAACATATAAAAATAAAATAACTACAACAACAAAAATATATACAATTAAAGCTGCAAGCAGCGATGAAAGAGACCTCGCACCCAGGCTCACCGCCACCCGGTGGCCTTAGAATGACAGAGAACAGCGGACAATAATAATTTAAGCCGATATATATTAAAATACCTGAGAAAATCACAGATTTATGCCAAACTTCCTTCTGTCAGCAGGTGGCGCTATGACTGAGACTCAATATTGGCATGTAGATGTCTTCAGGAGAGGAACCTCATCGAACCTGTGCATTTTCAGGCAGATCAGATATTGTTTGGTTGAGCTATAAGTGCTTCCACTTTCTCAGTCCGCCACAGACACGCCCCTCGGTGAAAACTCTAGATCTTCACAATTTAACATCACAAAGGCCTTTGGACTAAACTAACGGAACATGGATTTGATGTGATAAAATTTGTAGGAGGAGTTTGTTACACTGTAAAACATGTCACTTCCTGTTGCCAGCAGGTGGCGCTATATCTGTATCTGGTTATTGGCATGAAATGTGTTCAGGTCATGACTGTTATCATACATATGAATTTTGAATCAGATCGGACAATGTATGCCTGAGTTATAACAACTTCCTGTTTTGTGGCGAAGCGTCAAAGTTTGAGAGGCCGCCACGGACACGCCCTTCGACGAAAACTCTAGATCTTCGCAATTTAACATCGCCAAGGCCTTTAGTTGACAATACCCAATTTTGGTGTTCATCTGATAAATTCCCTGAGAGGAGTACATTCAAATACCACTTTTTTTTTTTGCACTTTTTCGGCAGAGGAAGTTAAAAATATCTGACTTTTACGCTCCGACAGATTACGCTCCAAGAGACTTTTTTGTAGGTTTTGGCATGTTTGATGTGTCTGCCAATTTTCGTACGTGTGCGTGAAACGTAGCTCAGGGGCCAGTTGGTCAAATGTGCATAGGTGGCGCTGTTAAGTCATTTTGCCACACCCACTTTCGAAACCTATATCAGACGTAATTTTTCGCCACTTCTGGGGCGTGTGCAAAGTTTGGTGAATTTTCGAGCATGTTTAGACCTTCAAAATTTATCAGTATTCATTTCACTGATAAATTCATTCCGGAGAAAAATAAACAACACAATTCCAATAGGGCCTACGCAACGTAGGTGCTCGGTCCCTAAAAATATATAAGTGGCATATACAAAAGTAAATAACAATAAAATAAAAAAGTAAAGTTCAAGAAATGCAAAAATCCCAATAAAGACCTTTATTTGAAGGTAAATTTAGGGTTTTTTAAGTTAAATAAAAATCAAAACAAAATAAAGATGGGGTACATAAAAAAACACTAAAATTAAGGATATAAAATGCAAACATGAATCAGATCTTTATTTAAATGCAATCAATTTAGATGAATTACAAAATCATTTAAAATCAAATGCAACCTACAGTTTAGTATACCAAATATTTCATGTGTTTCTTTATCAAGCCAATAAAGTTGCGCTATATATCAGATGACCTTGTATAACAGGAACTATCCTTATTGTCATTCACATCACACTCCTCGCACTGCACACAGGTGTGTATTAAGTGATTTTAACATGATGTCCTAACACAAGCCTTTTTCGTATCAGGGCTGAATGTGCTGAAGTCACACTCAACAAAACTCAATAATAGGCCCATTATGTCATGTGCAGCAGTGCAGTGGCGCAGACAGGAGCGAGTGGGAGGGAGAGCGAGCGAGCGAGCGAGCATATAAATTACTGAGAGAGAGAGAGAGAGGACCAGAGCTGCACATCCTGTGCTCTGTTCCGCTCACATTTCACATGAACTGAGAGGATGTTGAGCAATCAGCAGAGGTACAGTATAAATATACACGTATTCACATTAAGCAGATCAAAAACCACTGTGACACATGCACACATGCAGTAAAGGAAAAAAACATATGGACACATGCACAGCCACAAGCACATGCTTAAAGAATAATTAAAATGTTAAAGAAGTCATGGCATTTGTCCAAGATTAAAATCAAAGTTGTCATTCTTAAAACATCCTCCAAGCTAATTTGTACCACAAGGTAATGTGACGTCACAGGGGTGCTTTATTTGCAAAGACACCACCTCCATAGCATAGGCTCCACCCACATATATTAATTTGTTCAATGGCAGACAGTTGTCTATACCAGATGCAAGCATTGTTTTGTGTTGCATCAAAAGCAAATAAAGGTGATAATAATCATTGTTGCCTTCTGAGACCGCATACAGTGTTCAGTTTTTGATGTTCTCCCTGAGTGTGCTGACAATTCAACTGAATTCATCTTTATTTCTTTAGTGCTTTTTACAATGTAGATTGTGTCAAAGCAGCTTAACATAAATGAAGTTCTAGTAAATTGAAACTGCATCAGTCCAGTTTTTACAGTTGAAGTTCAGTTTTCAGTGACAAACAGCAGCAACCAGTATGCTGATATTCATTTTAATGGTACTTTGTCAGTGAATAGTGCTTTTATATGAATTTTGCAATGCAAAGCTATGTAACAGCGCCCCCTAACCCCCTGCATTGTTTCCTATGAAATGACATTAGTCAATCAAAACATTGGTCATTTACTGACACTTACTGGAGTGTTTGTTTTTTTTATGTGACCATTTTTTGAATGTATCACTTTAATGTTTCTATGGCAACGTATCTTTTTCTTTCATGTGTCACACCGCAGATTAAATTATTTATGCATACAGTATATCATATTTTAGGGCAGCACGGTGGCGCAGTGGGTAGCACAATCGCCTCACAGCAAGAAGGTCGCTGGTTCGAGCCCCGGCTGGGTCAGTGGCGTTTCTGTGTGGAGTTTGCATGTTCTCCCCGTGTTGGCGTGGGTTTCCTCCAGGTGCTCAGGTTTCCCCCACAAGACCAAAGACATGCGGTATAGGTGAATTGGGTAAGCTAAATTGTCCGTAGTGTATGAGTGTGTGTGGATGTTTCCCAGTGATGGGTTGCAGCTGGAAGGGCATCCGCTGTGTAAAACATATGCTGGATAAGTTGGCGGTTCATTCCGCTGTGGCGACCCCAGATTAATAAAGGGACTAAGCCGAAGAAAATGAATGAATGAATACATCATATTTTGTTTCTTTTTTCCCTATTCTGCATATACTGACAAACATCCTAAATATATTGTAAAATAACTGATATTATAATTATGATTATGATATTATGATATGTGTAACAAATACAGCCCTTTAAACGGCTTAATAATGATCATTTTATTTGATCTATGATGGGCGATGGGCATGTTAACCTGCGCTGAAGTAGAGCGATTAGAGCCGCTGGATTTACAACATGGTAATTTATCAACTTCTCCCAAAACACATGAAATTAAGTGGCTGTTTAACTGGGAGAAAAATAGAGTTAATGTTCTAATAACCTAAACAATGTGTATCTGAAGTGAAAATGCACATTGTCTGATTATGTTTAAAGATAATTATTATTGTCATATCCATAGACATCAGGTTATATTTTACAAACCATAAATATTATGTTTGTGCAAGTCGTTGCATGTGTTTTAAAATATCTGAAACCTTAAATAAATGTTATAGACATTTGAAACTACTGATAAATAGTGATTTCTGACAAGCACCAAATGAGTCTTTCTTTGGCACAGCGCAAGCCATCATGGAAAAGCAGATGTGAATTTAGCATCGGATCATGTGACACACTGAATGTTCTAATCACACTGGTGTGATCGTGCGCTCCAGGGACCAGCCTAGACTGATCATACTGCTGTAATTATAAACAATCAAAGGATTAAAGTTTTTATACTTTTTAAAACACTTTTTTAGATCTTACTCTACATTCCAGTTTAGTTTCTGTATATGTATTTATTTTTTAAATTAACATTAGAATTTAACTCCATGGAACATCCATAGCATAGCATAGACTCCTTTAAAAATAACATCCGGACATCGCCTTGAATGTGCACCTTCCAAGACTATTTTCCATGAGCACCAAACCTGGCTGCAGTCCCAGATGAAGGCATCCTGTCTCTCACATAAACACAATTTGCTGACCTGCTTAACACATATCTTACCAAGAGGGTAATTGACATCAAATTTCATGCAGCGACAGCAAAGTCCAGTAGTGTAGCATATTCATTTATAACTATCAGAAGTATTTTTTATTTCTGTTGTGCATGTAATAGTGGTCTATTAAGCAAACATTTATATTACTATTGGCCATAAAGATCAGAGCAAACCCATTCACAGTTTCAGCTACAGATGTGAAACAGGAAAAGACATGCTCTTAGCTTTCTAAGGAACTGAAGTTACGATTTTCCCATGAAAGGTAATAAAACGCTCAAAAACTCCTACGTTGAAGAAAGATTGTGAGGCAGAATATCATAAAGACTTAAATGGCTTCTTTTCATTTGAGTAGTATGTAACTACCTAGCAACCACTCAAAAGATACTAGTAACACTCTAAAAAAACACACATCAGCAGAGAATTGCAGTTGAAGCGAGATTTTCAGACACAAGTACTAACATTTCATAAGTAAATCTACTACTACATATTATTTTAGAGACCTCAATGGACACTTGTTTATTGATTGATTGATCGATTGATTGATTGATTGATTGACCAAAAAAAAAAAGACATTTGAGCAATTCCAGCATTATGGATGCCACAGAGTTATGGGATCAGAAAAATAGTATAGTTTAACTGAAGGAAATAAACATGCGTTATGGATGTGACCAAAAAGGTACGCGAGTTCACAGTATCCAACATACATTAAATAATGCTAATCAAATAGAGAAGATTTGGCTCACTATAGAACAAAAAGGATTGATTTTTATTTTATTTGACATTTTTGCATTTTGAACCTCTCTATTATGGATGTGACAGATGTGAAATTGGTACTTGTGTGGCTTTGGTAAATCAAACATAATTGTTTGAAAACACTGACAGAAACATTTTTAGAGATACAAGCCTACACAAAAAACCTAAAAAGGGTTTCGCTTTTTTGGTGAAAACTTTATTTTTTTCATGGCACGGTTGGCATTTGCATGGAATTGCTCATTTATCATTTGTGGACATGTAAATCCAAGTCTAGAAATGTCCAACAAATGTAATTCCCAATTTATGTTTTCCGTAATCACTCCAATCTATTTTGAAAATCAGTGCTTCATGAGAAACATCCCATGATTACAGGCAACATTACCTGCAGCCCTTTTAAGTGCTGTTTATGTCATACGGAATAAATGTGAGCCTGTCAACAAAGCTGAAGTATGTGCATATTACACAATAGTGTTTGTGCATGTGGAAATTTCTCCAGCAGGCCAAGGGCTGTGTTTCGGTTGACCACAAATAGTTTGCTGATTGTTTCTCAGTGAGAGAGTTAACGCTTCTGGCACAGACCCACAGAAGAAGGAAATACAAATCATGACCTCACCCACCAGCTATTCCCCAAATACCATATACATTGAAGCCGAGTGTATAATAATGTTATTCTGCATCTCAAAATGCCTGGATAAAAACTTCATACAGCCTGACAAAAAGGAGGTCACTTTTGTAAAGAATGTGTTCAAACATCAATAAAACATGCATTATACAGTAACTCTTAATTTAACTCTCAGTTAAAGCCGCCCACGGTAATGAAACATTGACCAATTGTTCACACATACTAAACATGAATTTCAACATGACTATTCAGATATTTTACAATATATACGATATTTATATTTACTTTTTGGTAAAATGTAGATGGCTAAATATTGACAATGTAACCATTTTATGAAAGAAAAGTAATGTTCACCACTGGATTATTTTGTTCAACTTGTCCACAAAACTGAAACTGAAAATATTGAATGAATCATTTATGTATGAATCATTTATTCATTCATTCATTCATTCATTCATTCATTCATTCATTTTCATTTCGGCTTAGTCCCTTTATTAATCTGGGGTCGCCACAGCGGAATGAACCGCCAACTTATCCAGCATATGTTTTACGCAGCGGATGCCCTTCCAGCTGCAACCCATCTCTGGGAAACATCCACACACACCCATTCACACTCATACACTACGGACAATTTAGCTTACCCAATTCACCTATACCGCATGTCTTTGGACTTGTGGGGGAAACCGGAGCACCCGGAGGAAACCCACGCCAACACAGGGAGAACATGCAAACTCCACACAGAAACGCCAACTGACCCAGCCAAGGCTCGAACCAGCGACCTTCTTGCTGTGAGGCGAACGTGCTACCCACTGCGCCACTGTGAGGCATGAATCATTTATGTGATTCATAACTAAGTATGCTTAATTTTAATGTTTTAAAATACTGATGACAAGATTTGCATATCCTTGTGTATGGAAGGCAATCGGGGACAAAATCTTTAAATGGAGCATGGGAAATTTTGTTGTGTCAACACTGAGTTAATTCACCAAGCAGAAAAGCCAATGTTAATTGCTGATGTGATGTGATGGTATGTTGATATATGTGTATAGTATACAAATATCAGATGTCACATGTATTTAATATCGTATTATTATTCGGACTGATATGTAAGCATGCAAAAATATTAGACATTTTATCATCTTCCATAAAAATTGCATCATCAGCATAGTCAATAGTCATGGTCTCTCTGTAAAAATAAATTTGTAAAATTCACTTAAAAAAAACAGGAGCAGAGTGGTTGCCAGAATTTTACAATTAAATATATACATTAGAAACCTTAAAATCAATGCATAGATTTACAGTAAACTACAGTATTTCATCCATATATAGTGTTTATACATCAATGTTTTAAAGTACAAACATCTACAAAATGTACCTCTTTTACACAGACATGATCACAACCACAAGCAAATTAACATACTAATATAAAGCACTAAACACCCTCATAGTAACACACATGACATTAAAGTAATTCAATGAACATTATATTTAACATTGGTGGTTCAGTCCACTGTGGCGACCTCTGAAATAGAGACTAAGCCAAAGGAAAATGAATGAATGAATATTTAACATTTTTACTGTTGCATTTTGTTTTAACAGGTTTTTACTGTTAAAATCATGGCCATTATGGTGCATACAGTATCTATACATACTAAAGGGAAACATTTAAAAGTGATGTTTTACATGGTCAACTTGTACATGCTACAGAAACACGTTAAAAACTACTTTAGCATGGTCAAACTGAGCAAATGTGTACTAAAAACACATGTTCAAAAATGCCACAGTGAAAATACTTACTTGCAAAATCAAATTTCAAAGAGTGTTTGATTAAAGACTATTGTCCCTAATTTTTATACTAGCATACATTAAAAAAAAGAATATACTTTGGCTTTTTTTCCCCTTACATCCTTCCTTAAATTTAAATCCTTTGAGCAATTCAATTCAATTAAATAAAAAGACAACCACAAACCCCTCAACTCTCCCCGTTATTGGTCCAGATTGTTGGTTACAGCCTTGTTATGAATTACACGTCAACAAGCTGAAAGAGTGCAGACAAAGGCCAGATCCGCAAACACGGAACTCGGGTGAAAGAACATCAAATGAAAAGGACAAAACAGCATGACAGAGACAGGGAAATGTGACATGTTTAAACAGTCAGCCATTGTGTGGCCTTAACCCATTGGACACAAACCCCAGCAGGGAGGACAGAGTCTTAGGCAATCCTGACTCAATGGGCCATGACAAAGATGGCTTTGTGCACTTGCAGGACACTCACGTATTGTGCAATGCTATACAGAGGGTCTGAAGCAGAATTGAGGTGGTGTTCAGGTTACAGGGGATAACCCCAAAAACAACCCCCAACCCCCCCCTCAAATCCACCCTAAAACTCAGTCTTGATGTCATCAGACACCTGCAACTTCCCTCCAAAACCTCTACTGCACATTATAGCTCCACTGAAAGCCACTGAGTTTTTCTCCACAATAAACAGCTACCTACAGATAGTGCTTCAAAGGGAACACTGTGTGAAGAACGGACTGTGAGAGCTAATTGAGATAATAGCCTGACGAAGGGTACATGAAGTCTTACTGCTAATCTGTTATGTGGGAGGAACATAAAGAATTGCAATGAACGAATAAATACATGAATTCTGTCTCTGACAAAAACAGGTGCCTTGCTGCAGTGGTAATGGGAGATTGAACAAGAATGAATCCAGTTTGATTTCAGATTCTGAGAGCTCTGTTTGGATGAATCCTGCAGTTAATAAATGATTCATATTCCTTTGCTTGTGTGTTGTAAGTCATTTACATGTGCATTTTAGATAATAATAATAATAATAATAATAATAATAATAATAATAATAATAAT
>CAIGQW010054176.1:8832-24905 GCA_903798125.1 Danio choprae | reverse complement strand
TAATAATAATAATAATAATAATAATAATAATAATAATAATAATAATATATTACATTTATATGACAGTTTTCAGGGCACTCAAAGATTTAGGGCAATCTCCTTCACCACCAACAAAGTTTTTCAGGTTTATTAGAGTAATAAAATACATGTTGCAAAAACATGGTCAAACCCAATGTTCCTGACATGTAACAACAAATATTTCACATGTTGTCTAGGTCAGGGGTTTTGAATCTGATGACCTAAGACCTCCAGGGGGCTGCGTGGGAGAGCTAAGGGGTCCTAGACATTGCTTGATTCTCCTTAAAGGACATCAAAATAAGATGTTGCTCTATGAATATTAGAATATAGGGTGTCACTTCATATTAGGTGGACTACTATGTACTTACATAAAAAATACAATGTACTTACTGTGTTCATAATGTATTGCAGAACACTTCTGGTGGTCTTAATGTGGGATGCGGGTAGTGTTAGGGTCAGGTTTGGTGGTATGGATAAGTTTAAGGGTGGGTTAAGGTGTAAGGGATGATCAACAGTGTAATTACAAATGTAATTACAGAAATTTATTACAGATGTAATTACATTCAGGCATTTAATCAATCATAGGTACAATGTAAAAACATGTATTTACACAATAAGTACATTCTAATGCAACATTAAATTCAGTAAAAACTAGTTAAGGCCACCTAATATAAAGTCGGACCGAATACAGTTTGCACTGATCTGTATCTTAAATAATAATATGAATGATAAAATCTTTGAATATGTTTGAATCTAGCCGAAAAGTACAGAAAAATATTGACTCGGAGTGACTTTTTTAATAGACGCGTATGCATGCATGTGGAAGTTATTAAATGGTAAAACAGTAAGTGCAATCTTTAATGATCATCCATTTATCAGCAGGAAGGCAAACTTGTCACAATCCTGCAAAATGTACTATTTTATATTTAAGACATAGCTTGTCTTTTACAATAATGTGTTAAAGGAGCCCCTCAGAGGTTACTGAATGTCAGAATCCCATCATTAACCCTCAAAGCACTGAAAACATAAGTAATTGAATTAAACATATGAATTTGGTTCATTATTACACAGACTATATAAAAGCTTTACAAATTTATGGTATATATCAATTATTTTGATGATAATTAAAGGTGCTGCATAGTTTAATTAAATAAAAATGTAGATTAAAATAACATTAAAAAATTAAGTAAAAGAAATACATAAATACATGTAAATAAATAAAAATAGTAGCATTAAGCAGAAAAAAGGGACAGTTTTTTATCCTATTGTTTTACAAGAACATGTTTTAAACTATTTGATAAATATAAAAAAAGGTAAAAAGTTTAAGACTGACACTTACTCTGTTCTTGCTTTCCTCCAAGGAAATGATGTCACTTCTAGCAAGAGACAAAAACATTTTTGTGGCTTTATATGTTATATGTGGCGGCGCGGTGGCGCAGTGGGCAGTGATGTCACCTCACAGCAAGAAAGTCGCTGGTTTGAGCCTCGGCTGGGTAAGTTGGCATTTCTGTGTGGAGTTTGCATGTTCTCCCCGTGTTCTTATGGGTTTCCTTCGGGTGCTCCGGCTTCCCCCACAAGTCCAAAGACATGCGCTATAGGTGAATTGATTAAACTAAATTGTCCGTAGTGTATTAATTTGAATGAGATTGTATGGATGTTTCCCAGTCATGGGATGCAGCTGGAAGGGCATCCTCTGCGTAAAACATATGCTAGATAAGTTGGCGGTTCATTCCGCTGTGGCGACCCCAGATTAATGAAGGGACTAAGCTGAAAAGAAAATGAATGAATGAATCTGTTATATGTTATTGTTGTTTGTCAAGGAGAATATGTACATGTAAATGTTAATACTCAAAATTGAAAACATACATATTTAAAAAAATACATTTTTTGCAAATAATTACATGTAGCCACATCCACTGAGACACAAAAAAATGCACACTTGTATGATATAAAACATATTTAACTATATGCATACATGCACTTAAAAAAATGCTGTTCCAGACCATCCCTTCATGTTGTCATGTTTTTACAAATTTAAGTGGATTGAACATTAGACAATTAAGTTGTCCCCAAAAAAACTCAAAAGTTGTGTTGATTCAGTTCATTTTAAATAAGTAGTTTGAACAAGCAGCAAAAATATTTTTTTGAAGGCATCAAGGTATTTTTTGAATCTGTATGCTTTATTCAAACATTCACATGAATTTTTTTCTTTCTGTAGTGTTTACTGACTATTTCAGCTCGACACACCTTTCAATCCTATCAAAATCTCAGTATGATTGATTGAATTGTTTGCATTTAATCCAACTGAGCCATCCAAACAGTTATAAATGGATCATTTGGGGGCATGTAAACCTATCTAGTGATGGATAGGAAAGCACGGTGAGTTTAGCATCTCTGTAATGCTGCACAGATGGGTCTGTGATGAAAATATAGCAGACAGACATTACCAAATGACGCTCTTGTCTAATGATAGGTCACATGCTGAGTTGTCGCAATACTGTCATCATATTGCCCCAGTGATTGCAGTATTCTCACAACCCCAAATCATGACTGGAATGTCTTTTTAACACAATCAAAGGAACTTCGTCAAAGAATTCAAAAAAGCGCTGGGAATTGCAGCTGATGTCAGCCCAACGCTTTGCAATCCTACAATAAATTATTCAGGTCAGCTACCTTTTTATGCACTTCTCTCTTCGATGTTTACAAAGTCTCAATGGGTGATAAATGGATTGGGTAAGTCTCTGCGCTCTGGGAACTAGGAAGTCCAACACATCCAAAGGGTCAAAGTTTGACGTACTGCACACAGTCGACCTTCTCTGACACAGTGAGAGTGTAGAGCGCTCAGCTTCCCACTATGGGAAACACAAAGCTTCTTTATTAATAGCCTGGACTGGAATGTGTAAACACTGGCCTCTTCGCACTGTGCCTGCACAAACACACACACAGCTTTGTTTTTGTCAATTGTGGGGACATTCCATAGGCATAATGCTCTACAAACTGTTTTTCCATCACCCTACCCCTTATAAGAAATTATGAATTTTTATTCATTCATTTATTCATTTTCATTTCGGCTTAGTCCCTTTATTAATCTGAGGTCGCCACAGCGGAATGAACCGCCATGAATTTTTACCTTCTCAAAAAAATTTTTTCTGTATTATTTATAAGCCTTGACAAATGGGGAAATGTTCACTTTCTTCTTGTAATACCTGTCATGTCAATATTCAAATAAAAAAAAAATGTGCACACACAAACACTTGTATATGTGATTTATGAGGCGTAATGTATTTCAAACTGTAAAAACCGCTCATTATATGGCCTTACCCTTCCCCCTAAACCCAACCCTCACAGGAAACCTGTGGCAAAATTCGAATGCCAAAAGCCCTGTCAAGTATGATCTTTAAGCGTTTTGAATTATGAGAACAGGGCATGTCTTGATAAACCCGCATAATAGTGTAATACAATGTCACTATACAATGTGACAAAGTTGTCGTTGTAAACCACATAAACCAGAACATTAAATGATTAAATGTACAGTTTGGAAATAAAGTACATTTAGTTGGCTTACTGTTTATATTGTCATTTTTTAGACCAAACCTAAAGATGCAAAACAAAAAGATAGCATTTGTCATGTAAATGTTGCTGTGGGACTTAACAAATATTCAAAACAATGCTGTGTGTGCATTTGCTAGTATTTGTTCAATTGAGAACTCATGAAGAGTTTTTTTTTAATGTTTAAATGAGTCAAAACAGCGACAGGAATCCCTTCCTTCTGCATTTTAATTCCAGTACTGATATGATTTCTTGGACCGAGAATAACATTTTATATTTTGTATATAGCTTCTAGTTTATTTGATTTAACTGAAAGAGGGAGATTTTTTCTGCCCCTTCAAAAATGTCAAAAAGATTGGAGAAAAACATATCAAAAGTATTATATTCCTGGTTGCCAGTGGTCTTAACATGTAAATAAACAAGTAAGACTGCATACGTTTTAGACACAATTTCTCCAATAAATAATAACATGCTTTTGAATGAACTATAGAGGTATATGCAAATCCTTAATTTTTAATAAATCAACACAAAAAAATATAAAATGTTCATGTCAGTTTGAAAACAATTTTTAGGTATGTATAGCGTAACAACAGTCAGATCACTGCACAATATGCCATTAATGTGCACAGCTAACAAGCTTCAGTCATGTAGTGTGTACTCTGCATTAACTGATGTGCTGTATCTCTTTTCCATCCGCCTTGCAAAGCATACTATTACACTGGTCATGTCCGGCCAAGGAAATTTGATCCCCTAAATGGACAGACATCCATAAAGATCCATTATCCTCAATGGGCTGAGCAGTCAATGAAACATCAGAGCATTTACTGGAGGCTCTTCAAGGTCACTGTGAGGAAAACAAGCCTTCCTGGAAGCAGACCAGTGCTTTATTGACAGATTAGCCTTTGGGAGAAATGATTAGGTGATAGAATGATTTCAGACGTTCTTTAAAACCCATTCGCATGGACTCTACAGTCACAACATTGCACATAAGAATCAGCTTGCACGAACTTCTTTGTGTATGAGCAAATCTTTTTTGCTTTTGTGGCTGTGTCTTACTCTTAGAAACTCAGTCTCTGAGAATTAAGCTAACTAGCATGACACAATGGCATTTTTAGAAACAGGAACAGATGGGTTCTTGCCTGGTCTCTTGTTATATATAGTTTGTTGACCAGTGCTTTCAAAAATAAAGGTTCCTAATTGGTTTCTGTGGTTCCATGAAGAAAATCAACAGGACATCCATGGAACCTGTATTTTTACAAAAGACTCTTCAAAATGGAAAAAAAAAGGAGAAGGGTCTGGATGCAGACCAGGTGCAGATGCAATGCAACCTAACCCCTCCCCTAACCCTACCCCTCACACCCTCACAGTGACATCACTTGCTCCACTGAGTGCATTGTGTCTGAGATTGCGTGTCTCAGCTTGCATATGCAAGTCTGCAGGTAAAAAAATGTTCATCACTAAGATAAAAGTCATTTTTCAATGTGCTTTTGCACAAAATTATTTTATGACTATGGTTCGAGTCCCGGCTGGGTCAGTTAGCATTTCTGTGTGGAGTTTGCATGTTCTCCCTGTGTTCGCGTGGGTTTTTCTCCAGGTGCTCTGGTTTCCCCCACAGTCCAAAGACATGTGCTATTAGTGAATTGGAAGAACTAAATTGGCCGTAGTGTGTGTGAGTGTGTATGGGTGTTTCCCAATAAGGGTAAGGCCATATAATGAGCGGTTTTTACAGTTTGAAATACATTATGCTTCAGAAATCACATATACAAGTAGTTGTGTGTTTGTCTGTATTTTTGTAAACATATGCCAGAATAGTTGGGGGTTCATTCCGCTGTGGTGACCCCTTACAAATAAGGGATTTTTTTTTTTCAATATTTCTTCTTTATAATTTTTTCGTCAAAAATGGCCCTAAAAGAAGATGAAGATTACATTCCCCTACTACATTCTTGCTGAAAACAGTACTAGAAAACAGTAGTAGGCCAAAAGTACTTGAATGAATTATATTATCCCATGAGGCCAGAGGAGAGGATTTGTAAACAGCAATGAACTCAAACATGACAAATGTAATCGTTTACAGATTACAACCACAACTACTGTATTAGGAAGATAATAGTTGCAAACATAGCTACAAAGTTGTTTAGACAATTTTATATTTTCTTTTTAATAAACAGCAGTTGAGTTTGTTCAAATTTTACCCAAATTTGGTTTGAAGGATCCAGCATTTTCTAAGGCTGTGATTTCCAACGCGCCCAGTCACTTGTTGTTTGCTATGAATGAATCAGTGTTTCTGATAAAAATGAATATAATGTTACAACAAACTACATTTCAACAACGTTAGTCATGCTCAATTTAATTTGAGTCTATGGAAATCACCATAAACAAGGTCAGACATGTCCTTTATCAGAAAAGAAAAGAAAAATACTGTTTCCTTGCATGGAATCAAACGCTTTGCAAAAAGTGAGATATACTGATTTGATCTGTATCTCTACACAAAGTCTTTCCTACGTCGGTTTCAACTTGAGTCACATTGAGAGCAGTCTTTGTGTGTGCACATGTACAGTACCTTGTGACAGAAAAAGCCCTATGGTGTTTGTGTGTGTGTGTGTGTGTGTGGCAACTGAAAGCAAAGAGTGTGATGGCGAACACTGTACTGTTACATTCTACACTAATATGACATTTTGAAGCCTTTAGAGCTCCACAGATTGTTCATACAATGACAGCCAGGTCTCCACGAATGCCTCTAGAATGACTCATTCATTTGGGCAATTTTGCACAAAACGCAAGCTGCCATCTTCAGGAAGGAAAGCGCAATCTTAGAAACAAAACAAGGCCATAAATCAAAGCACAAGACTGTTGCAAGCAGTGTCTGCGATTTGAATTTTCACTCACTTGTAAATGCAAACCCTGCGCCAGAGTTGCAGTCAAAGAGCCATTTCAGAGATTATGCAGAAAAATAAAACAGCCACAAATTGCAATGGAGGTCAATTTGGGTCAAGAAAGAAGCCAAAGAGGAACCCAAAAATGAGATTATTCATCCACTATTATGACATTGCGATTCATGGAATGACTAATGCTTTCTGACAGGTTCAAACAGCAGCCCACATAAAACTCCTATGCAACTTTTTCCAGTGAATGTAACCACAAAAGTGACGGTAGCCAGATTTAGACATGTCAGTCTTGATAGGGGAATACCAATCACTTTCAGACACGCACACAAAAAAGAGCTTGTTCAGGCTTTGTTCATGAGAAGAAGGGAAACCCAAAGTGTTTCTTTACACTTCCTTTTTCTGATTGGAAAAGGGCCGTGAACAACAGAAAGAGACTTCCACTGTAGCCTGAGGTGCACTTCCTATGTACCTTGAGCTCTGTGAATTACTGTCTAAATTACCTCCTGGTATTGCTTCACTTTCCCACAAAAGCCTATAAGTAAATAGTCATTCCCTTTTATAGCTCAGTGAGGCAGCATAATAAGACATAATAGATTCAATTTGCCAAAGGGATTTTATATACTGTACATGCTAAGCATATTACATCTAAGTATATTAAAAAGAAAATGTCTGCTTTAAAGTTTTGTGGGGAAAAAGTCAAAATGTGAAATACTTTTAAACATATGTAAACAAAAAATTACATATTTATTCTGACCTGTACTTATATAAACATATTTAAAATAGTGAAAATACTAAATGTTATAAATGATTAAAAATGCATTGCTGTCATGTGAATAAAACCGGTTTGAAGGACAGTGGCAAAGTATGAAGATATAAAATGACAATTATGGGTGATCTTCAAATAGAGTCTCTAATATATCAATAAATGTTTATTTATGTTTGACTACTGTTACAATGAATAACATTTAAGTGGGTGTCTTGGGTAAATGATGCTAGGAATGCCACATTCAAATGTCTTAAAAAATATATTATTATAATTTTAATTAAAACAAAAAAATTATTGAAGTCTATATTATTAGACTTGTACTGTATTATACTATTTTACTCTTTTCTAATATATATTCAAACTTCAAATTATTACTAAAACCACAAACTCAATTATACTAAAATTAATGCGCTATTCTATGTTACTACTGCAGTTTTACGGAAAGCTATGCTACTTTTTTGCTTTGAATTTTTCATTTGAATCAAATTAACCTTTTGAGTTCATTCATTCATTTTATTTTCGGCTTAGCCCCCTTATTAATCTGGGATCGCCAACAGCGGAATGAACCGCCAACTTATCCAGCATATGTTTTAAACAACGGATGCCCTTCCAGCTGCAACCCATCACTGGGAAACATCCATACACACTCATTCACACACATATACTACGGACAATTTAGCTTACCCAATTCACCTGTACCGCATGTCTTTGGACTTGTGGTGGAAACCGGAGCACCCGGCGGAAACCCACGCCAACACAGGGAGAACATGCAAACTCCACACAGAAACGCCAACTGACCCAGCCGAGGCTCGAACCAGCCACCTTCTTGCTGTGAGGCGATCGTGCTACCCACTGCGCCACTGTGAGGCCCAACCTTTTGAGTTATTTTAACATAAAATTACATTCATCAAATTTAAAACATCCTGTATAACTTAAAATAATAAGTTAAAATATTAATAACTTCAATTAATAAGTTATGATTGATTTAAAAACATATGTTGCCATTAATTACTGATCAAATCATTTTTTACAGTGCACATAGTTTAAACTGGAAGTTGCTGAGACTTTTTATTTTCAGTATGCTGATTTACTTCCAACTGAAACAGAATATTGAATAGGGGACGGGGCTTTCTTTTTGCACATCTTTCCCTCATAGCAAACTAACAGTAAGTCTAACTGAAATCAACAGAGAAGGACCACTCCAAACGCTGAAGCAAATGCTCAGATTTTGATTGAAGATTTCCAAAACAAACATTTTTTTTTTCAGTGGATTAACTTGCACAGATGAATTGTTCACCTAAAGGATAACAATGTGCACTAGCAAAATAAACATTGCAAATTTTTATTTGACATGCCCTTATAATATTTTTCTGTAGTTTAAATAGTAAAGATCACTGCGTTGATTTCCTTATTAAAAAAAGGATTTCAATAATCATCTCTGTCACAGACACCATTTACAGTAGCAAAACCCCAGCTCTTTTCCATTTGGCAAGCAAACCGCTCCACTCCTGCTGAGGATTTTCACTCCTGAAATCAGCTAGTTGATTCTCAGCTCCACACTCCTCTTTTGTGAAACGCCACACACCCGATCTGACTACACAGCAGCAGCAGCAGCAGCAGCGCTAGTTCTGCTAACAGTGTCAACATCAATCTCACCTGACTCACATCCTGCAACTCCCATGCAATCACTTAAAAAGCGCCTTTTCTCCCTGCTGTTCTGTTTACCACATGACTGACCCTCCTTCATTCACTTTACGCCAGTGTGCGGAGAGGTGAGCTTTTCCACTGTTGGTCAGCGTTGCACAGTGATTGCAGATCGTTACGGCATGGTTAAAGACGGGCCCGCTTTTATTGCAGTGAGAGACAGTGCTATTGCCTGGAATTGCATATGATCACATATTGTACAGTGATATCTGCCTGTTGTGTCATCAGACGGATTTAATGCGCGCACACTTTCTCACTCAAAGCACTCGGAGGTCTTTTTAGTTTGACATACTGTACAGAAAGTCATTTGCAAGTACTTTTGGGCTTTTAAAAATGTCACACTGCTGTCTGAAAGTAGGGCACATTGGCACTGAATGCACCGCGTCTTTTTCAACAGGATTTCAATTTCACAAATAACAGTGCATGAATAGCTTTATAGAATATCTTTTCTTTGTTCTGAGTTTTACCTTTAAGCTTTCTCTTCAATTGTATTTCCCCCTCCTCTTCCATCAATTCTACTGTTATTCGTCATGCAAAGAAAATCCTTTCTTTTACACTCTAAAAAAATGATGGGTTGTATTAACCCAAATTTGGGTAAAATATGGAATAATGGTTAGAAAATAAATTGCACATGAGAACACAGTTACGTCCCAAATGATGCAACATACACTACACTCCACCTTGTAGTCTATGAGTTTGGTGTAATTCCAAATGGAACAACAGAGACAAATTTAAACCATTTTAACGGTTGGCATAATAGTACCTGTTACGAATACAACTGCATTCAGCATCATGTAATTGATTACGTATGCATGAGAATATAGCTTGAACAATACAAAATAAATAAAGTAATCCAAGCTAACCACCCACTAGCTCCTTCCCTTCCATTACATGAACAAATCTGTGACTGTTGAGTGAAAGCGTTCACAATTCCACACTTCTTGTTAATGGTGGAATAAGTACATCACCGGAATATTTAAAGTGCACTTATTCTATTTAGAATTGCCGGTGTGAATGGACATCTAACACTATTTATTCTACATATTTATGTAGAATAGTGTTTATGTATGCAATTCGGGACACACCTTAAATCTCTGCAACACTTTAGTTTATTTGCAGCAAACCTGTGAGCGTAATGGTCAAGACATGAGGCAAATGGCTACTTTTGCTTTTAAAGTTCACATGAACCAGAACTTGCTGAGACTTCTCATGTAAAAATCTTCTTCTTTTTCAAATATCTTCCCAAGTGCTGCTCAACAGAGCAAGGACATTTTCTAAGTAGTTCCTATATTATATTTTGTCTTATTTCTTTTAGTTTGGCAAAAAAAACATACTTTTTATTTTTTATTTTTAGTGCTGGGCAAAAAAATTATCGTGATTAATCGCCTCCAAAACAATATGCATATATAAATACACACATGCATGCATATATTTGAGAACATTTTTATTTATATTTAGTTATAAAATATATATATATGTATATGATACAATTTATATCTAAATTTAATTATTTATTTGACTGTATCACACATACATAATAAATATATATATAAAACACAAATATATTATGTCAAAACAAACATTTATTAAACTTTGTTTAAGTTCAATATTTGAAAAAAATATTACCTTACAGATATATTAAGACCACTTAAGAAAAAAATATTTTTGATTGCTACAGAAAAAAAAACAGTTATCCAATAGCCTACCTAATTAACCTAACTTACCTAGTTTAAGCCTTTAAAGTGCACTTTAAGCTGAATACTAATATCTTGCAAAATAACTAGTGAAACATTATGTACAGTCATCATGGCAAAGACAAAATAAATGAGTTATTATAAATAAGTTATTTACACTATTACGTTTAAAAGTGCGTTGAAAAAATTGGGAAAAAAGTTTACAATTTTACTAATAATAATAATAATTTTGACTTCAGCTGTAAATATATGCAGCAAACTGAGCAGTGCGACTATCATAGCCATCCCATAAGTAAATATTTTTACTAAAAGATTGCCATATATTTTCCAGCCAGCTCCCCAGTGTTCCCCAGTGTCTCCAATGCAGGCATTACTGTGAGACCCAGAGAACAGACTGGTTGTGCAAGCACTGCTCCAGGGTCTGCAGACGCTGTATGTACACAGCATTACCTCACCTCCGCTCTGCTCCTCTCTCGCATGTCTCGCGTGTCTACAACAGCTTGACTTACAGGCACGAAGCAAAAAAGAGAGAGGGAGGGAAACATCGCACCTGAGAGAGAGAGAGGGAGAAGGGCAGGGTTACGCAATGGGCCTGGGATTGCTCAACCTTCACTGCCTACAGGAACGATGTCGACACTTCAGGCTGAAAAACAAAGGCCGCCGGAGAGGTGACTATGGTGACTATCGCTACACAAGACTGTCATCCAATAGACAAGAGTCTGATGGGAGCAACAAATAATGGTGTGGGTTTGAAGGAATCGTTCTGTCGTCACGTTGTTGTTGTGAATGTGTATGTATTAGTTGCTATCTGTGGAAGACAAAACACACTAGTCATTTTTTGTATACAGGATTAATTAAGACTTGGATTTCAAGGCTAGTGTGGTTAGAGTTTGCTAAAAGTAGGATTATTAACCAAAATAAAATCAAATGAAAAAACTAAAATCTAAAAATGCTACACCAAAAACCTAAACAAAAATGAAAAATAAATAAATAAATAAACCATAATAATGTTCACCTCACTAATAGAAATAAAATAATTAGTTAGCTTAGCTTAAGTTACTAAGCTACACTGAAAAAAATTATTCAACGATGATTCCTTGATTCCTCAATTCAATTTTGATTCCTGATTGTTTTAAGTTAAGTGGTTGTAAATTGATTTGGGCTGAATTCAAACAAACAAATTAAGTTGAACATTACTAAATATAATTTGTTTGTTTAAATTCAACACATGAATTGTTTGCAACGTACATACTAAAATGAATGCAACTTATATAAAATAAATGAAGTTACAAATATATTTATAAAAACTTTAACTAATAAAAACACACAAAAAATTGAAAAACTAAAACCTAAAAATACTAATGGTAGCAGCTAAATGATATAATACTGATATTACAAAAAAATTAAATAAAAAATCAACTAAATACAATAAGCTGTCAGAAATAAAGGTACAAAAGCTGTCATTGGGGTGTTACCTTTTCAAAAGGTACCCTTTTGTTCTTTTTAGGTACTAGTATGTACCTTTAGGAAACACATTTGGCCCATTAAATATATGTATATTAGTAACACTGAAAATGGTAAATTCCTAAAAATATATATTTTAAATTATTCTAAATGGAATAAAGTACTAATATTAAAAATAAAATAAAATAAAAGAATCTTTAATACACATAAAACAAATACTAAATTAAAACCCAAAAAAATTAATTGGCTTGAAATATCAAACCAAAGGTTCAAAATAGGAATAAATACTTTAATAGCATATAAATAACATTCAGATATGTGTGAACAGAAAGTTACTGCAGACTTATTTCAGTATGATGACATATTTCCAACTGAATTCAAATATTGAGAAGGGGGCGTGGTTTTATTTCCTCCACTCACCTTTCACTTTCAGCAAACTAACAGTTGAAGGGGCGTGGCTTAACATGTTTTACCAAAGCCATCAAACTGACATTATCAGCGAAGAAACTGCCATTCCAGAGCAGAACATTTGATTAAAAATACCCAAACAAACTTGCACGCATTAATTGTTCACCTTACGACTAACAATGCGCCCTTGGTAAATAAACAGTACATTTTGATGTCATGCAGACTTTAAATAGTGTGTGATGTGGAGAATTTAAAATGCTTCAGTTCTCATTTGTTTAGAGCAATGTGAGAGTGAGTAAATAATGACAGAATCCCTTTTAAAAAGTAATCATGCATAACACCTATAAACTAATTAGCTGCTTTGTCACGGTGATAAAAGGCGTTTAGTCAGCTGCAGGTCAGTCTTAGGTAAATGTTCTCTGGGTCAAAAGTTGACTGAAGCACTTGCAGTGGGTTTGTTATGGACACGTTAGGCCTTCCTATCCACCTCTGCTTATGTGTGCTGACAGCTCATTGTGAAACCGCTCGGCTTGAAATGAGGAAATTACTAGGAAGACAATATCCTGGAAACAGGATTCCACACACATTTACAACATCAAAAAGGTCGTGGTGGTGTTTCCATGAAGATTTCACAAAATGATTTAAAAACGTTTTTTAATACTAGACTGCAGGTCTAGTGTAAAAATATAAACTAAAATATATCACAATACTTCTCCAATTGACTGATTGATTGAAAATTTTGTAAATAATAAGTCAAATTATGTACACTGCAAAAATAAATAAATAAATAAATAAATAAATAAATTATATATATATATATATATATATATATATATATATATATATATATACACACATACATACACATACATAATCAAGCATATGTTTCTATGATAATATAACTTTATAAAATAAGTAAACCATGTTTTGTTTAATTTACATTACATTAAACGGACTTAAAAATTAAGGCAACCATGAATTTTACAGTATATATACATATCCCTATTTCAAAACTTTGGAATATAAATAAAACTGTGAAGTTTTGAAGAAGTGCCGCATAAATGGAGATTTATGGAAAGAAAAGAACGGACTTTATGTATTGGAAGTGAAATCTAGAGAGACAACTTGATCTTATGAAGTGCTTTGAAAAGTGTATTTTTGTTTGATAACATAAGTGACGTGATTTGAACTGAAACATAAAGATAGCTTGGGACATAACACACCTTTTCGTAAAAAAATACATACCATTTTTATCACAGCTCTGCCTGTGAGAGTGGTTAAGCTCAGGAGCATTTAGCAATAGTGTCCTGAAGGGGGCGGGACATGTCAGATACTATAGAGCATTTGATTGGTCAGAAGTTTTGATGGGAAACTAAAATATGAGGTGATGTCAATCATCAATCATTGATCATTTAGGAGAAGTGACAAACTGCAAACTGTGAATGTTTATGGCATCTTAATGTCAGTTTTTGAGCACACCATTCATTCATTTTCTTCTTGGCTTAGCCCCTTTATTAATCAGGGGTCACCACAGCGAAATGAACCGCCAACTTATCCAGCACATGTTCTACGCAGTGGATGCCCTTCCAGCTGCAACCATCACTAGGAAACACCCATACACTCTCATTCACACACATACACTACAGACAATTTAGCTTACCCAATTTACCTATTGAGCAAATCTTTGGACTTGTGGGGGAAACCAGAGCACCTGGTGGAAACCCACACGAACACGGGGAGAACATGCAAACTCCACACAGAAATGCCAACTGGCCCAGCCGAGGCTCGAACCAGCTCGACATCGCTACCCACTGTGCCACCGCACCACCCTTAAGCACACTACTTTACAGATATCCTTATTTTGATTTCACTGGAACTTTAAACGTGCATTGTGGATATTTTCTTTACATTTAGACTAAGAAAAAACTTACAGAAAGCCCAAAATTGACAGGTGCATGAAAAGAATGTTTTTAAAGACATGATTTTCTGTCACTGCTGCCAATGGCAAAGAATGCAGACCCTTTCATGTTTGTTGATCATCTCTGTCACTATCATTTTAATCTGGCTCATATGATGATATTTGGATTGCATCACACCAGGCATGCTCAGTTTTTTTCCCCAGCTGGAGCTCAGCGCTGGAACAACTATGGCTTTGAGAGCGTGAACCCGTTCAGATGTCATAGGCGTGCAGTTTTGATGAGCTGCAATGGGGAAAGCAGAATCATTCAGTGAGTGACAGAAAGAGTGGAGAACAGAAAGATTAGAAAGACAGAGATGGAGAAGGACTGAAGGGGAAAGTAAGACCTTCGGTATTATAAATACCACCGTGAAGCATAGTTACAGAGAGTTTCATCAGAGATAGATGCATTGTAGCCTGCTGACACAACCCTAAGCTAACAAGCTGTCTTTGGACACTGCTGCGCCTCTGTTACATTTGGAGAAGGGATGATAAAAGCCTTCTGTAATACTATAATGGAGCTGAGAGGTGATGCAAAATAACATAAATCACAACAAGCGTCTTCTTAGCCAACAGGCACAGACGCACATATAGTACACAAATTATTCATAAATGGGAAAACTGTGAAAGCAATTGCGCATGGATGTTCTTTAAAGAAAAACTTTTTGTGAAAATAAATAATAATAATAATAAACGGCATTTCTGTCATCGTTCTGTCATTTCTGCTGTGGAACACAAAATGAGATGTTTAGCGGAATGTTGTAGCTACTCGTTTTTTCTTGTAATGAAACTGGAATATGGTTAATTTTTTATATAAAAAGTATATAATATTATATTATATTATATTGTATTATTACTTTTAATCCACTAACTGTCCCGTTATCAGCTCAACCATCAGCAGTGCAACAAAGTGTTCCAGGAATATAATTTCTCTCTTCACAAAACTGCCAAAAACCCAGCAACCCAGAATTTTTTACCATGTGCGATTGAAACAAAACTTAACGTTCAGGATTTACCCCTATATTTGGCTGGCAACTTAGTCAATGATTGATAAGCATTTAGTAGATACCAGTAGGTTACATGGGGACTTTCCAGCTTAGAAAGTTTCAGTTTCATGTAATTATTAAAGGTAAGGATGCGAGCATGCGGTTTTGTGTGTTTATAGTCATATGTGAGTGTTTTCCTCTATGACAGGATGTGTTTCTGACTTTGCTCTTGTTTATTTTGGCATCTGCGGAATGTCTTCCTGTCATGACATTTGAGTGTGATCCTGTCGGCCAATCGGAAGGAAGGATGGGAAGGATGTTGTTTGAGCTTATATCTGTATGTTAGACAGATAAATGACACAGAGCTCAGACATGCCAGATAAACAGATTATTCAATGTATATCCGTCCTTATGTCTATATGAAGATGTGTAATATTCTTGACGCCAACATGTTTTTGTTAACAACAAATATTTATTGAATTTATTGCACTTGCATTTATTATGGTACATTTGTATAATTATTATTCTATGAAATAAATATATTTCATTTCGTTTATATTTATATTATAGTATATAGAGTACATATAATATAATATAATATAATATAATATAATATAATATAATATAATATAATATAATATA
>CAIGQW010054166.1:803747-831482 GCA_903798125.1 Danio choprae | reverse complement strand
AGGCTAAGAAAAGGCCTTTTCAAGCCAAAAACAGAAAGTGATAAAAACTGCTTAAAACAATGAAATTCATCATTCTTTTTGCTTTAAACAACATAATATGCAGTTTTAAACAAATTTACACAAGTTTCAAGTGATTTTGAGAGAGACAGAAAAGTTCTCATTTTTGAGCTCTGATGCAGTATTCTTGCTTTTCAGGCTAAGAAAAGGCCTTTTCAAGCCAAAAACAGAAAGTGATAAAAACTACTTAAAACAATGACATTCATCATTTTTTTTTATTTAAACAACATAATATGCAGTTTTAAACATATTTACATAACTTTTAAGTGATTTTGAGGGAGACAGAAAAGTGCTCATTTTTTAGCTCTGATGCAGTATTCTTGCTTTTCAGGCTGAAAAAAGGCCTTTTCAAGCCAAAAACAGAAAGTGATAAAAACTGCTTAAAACAATGAAATTCATCATTCTTTTTTGCTTTAAACAACATAATAAGCAGTTTTAAACATATTTAAACAAGTTTCAAGTGATTTTGAGGGAGACTGAAAAGTGCTAATTTTTTGAGCTCTGATGCAGTATTCTTGCTCCTTGGGCTGAGAAAATGCCTTTTCAAGTCAAAAACAGAAAGTGATAAAAACTGCTTAAAACAATGAAATTCATCATTCTTTTTGCTTTAAACAACATAATATGCAGGGAGACAGAAAAGTGCTAATTTTTTTAGCTCTGATGCAGTATTCTTGCTTTTCAGGCTGAGAAAAGGCCTTTTCAAGCCAAAAACAGAAAGTGATAAAAACAGCTTAAAACAATGAAATTCATCATTCTTTTTTGCTTTAAACAACATAACATGCAGTTTTAAACATATTTAAACAAGTTTCAAGTGATTTTGAGGGAGACAGAAAAGTGCTCATTTTTGAGCTCTGTATTCTTGTATTACTGTATTCCTGCTGTATTCACGCAGTATTCTTGCTTTTCAGGCTGAGAAAAGGCCTTTTCAGGCCAAAAACAGAAAGAGATAAAAACTGCTTAAAACAATGAAATTTGTCATTCTTTTTGCTTTAAACAACATAATATGCAGTTTTAAACATAATAAAACAAGTTTTAAGTGATTTTGAGGGAGACAAAAAAGTGCTCATTTTTGAGCTCTCATGCAATATTCTTGCTCCTCGGGCTGAGAAATGGCCTTTTCAGGCCAAAAACAGAAGGTGATGAAAACGTCTTAAAACAATGAAACTTATCATTCTTTTAGCTTTAAACAACATAATATGCAGTTTTAAACCTATTTAAACAAATGTCAAGTGATTTTGAGGGAGACAGAAAAGTGCTAACTTTTGAGCTTTCATGCAGCATTCTGGCTCCTCAGGCTTAGAAATGGCCTTTTCAGGCCAAAAGCAGAAAGTGATAAAAACTGCTCAAAGCAATGAAATTCATCATTCTTTTTGCTTTAAACAAGATACTATGCATTTTTAAACATGTTTCAACAAGTTTCAAGTGATTTTGAGGGAGAGAGAAATAAGCTCATTTTTGACCTCTCATGCAGTATTCTGGCTTCTCTGGCTGAGAAATGGCCTTTTCAGGCCAAAAACAGAAAGTGATGAAAACTTCTTAAAACAATGAAACTCATTATTCTTTTAGTTTTAAACAACCTAACCAGTTATAAACATTTTAAACAAGTTTCAAATTTAAACAAGATTTTGAGGGAGACAGAAGAGTGCTAATTTTCTAGCTCTCATGCAGTATTCTTTCTCTTCGGGCTGAGAAATGGCCTTTTCAGGCCAAAAACAGAAAGTGATGAAACTGCTTAAAACAATGAAATGTATCATTCGGTTTTGCTTCAAACAATACAATATGCAGTTTTTAACATGTTCAAACAAGTTTCAAGGGAAAAGCAAGTAGTTTTGATGGAGACAGTAAAATGCTTATTTTTGACTTCTCATGCAGTATTCTTGCTCCTCGGGCTTAGAAATGGCCTTTTCAGGCCAAAAACAGAAAGTGATAAAAACTGCTTAAAACAATGAAATTCATCATTCTTTTTGCTTTAAACAATGTTGGAAAAATAAAATTGAATGAAGAGAGAACCCAGTCCAGGAGACTTGAAAACAAGCAGAATCTCTTTATTGAGACGTGTTGGTTGATCTGCAGTCAAACAGCGCCTTCAAGAAGTCCACGAGTCTGCAAGAGCCTACAGAAGTCTCCTACAGGTCTGCAGTCTGCAGGTTTTATCACAAGTCTGTAAACAAGTCTAAAATGAGTCTATAATATGTTTTTAGGAGGAGGGGAGTGGCTAGGTGGAGATGGCTAATCAAAGCATGTAAATGAAGTATTGGAGTCAGCAAGATAACCGGCATATAGGTGTTAGAAACCTGCCCACCTACTGATCACACAAGTTTATCAACAAAAGGGTTTCTTTGGCCTGAAAGTATCACCCGAAGACAAAGGCAGCATAGCATTCGCATCATTTTGGCTCAGCCAGTACTCAAAAAACAAAAGGTTTAATGTCCCTCATAGATGGGGGCTGTTACAGTTTCTAATGAAATGATATAATTAAACCAAAGAAAATAACTTTTCAGGTATTTATAGATTATTGTTTATCTGAAACTAGATTGTATAAATTTATATTTCCACAACAACATAATATGCAGTTTTAAACATATTTAAACAAGTTTCAAGTGATTTTAAGGGAGACAGAAAAGAGCTCATTTTTGAGCTCTCATGCAGTATTCTGGCTCTTCGGGCTGAGAAATGGCCTTTTCAGGCCAAAACCAGAAAGTGATAATAACTGCTTAAAACAATGAAATTCATCATTCATTTTGCTTTAAACAACACAATATGCAGTTTTTTTTAACAAGTGTAAACAAGTTTCAAGAGAAATGCAAGTGATTTTGAGGGAGACAGAAAAGTGCTCATTTTTGACCTCTCATGCAGTATTCTTGCTTCTCGGGCTTAGAAATGGCCTTTTCAGGCCAAAAACAGAAAGTGATGAAAACTGCTGAAAACAATGAAATTCATCATTCTTTTTGCTTTAAACAAAATAATATGCAGTTTTAAACATGTTTTAAGGTGTTTCAAGGGAAACGCAAGTGATTTTGATGGAGACAGAAAAGTGCTAATTTTTGAGCTCACATGCAGTATTCTTGCTCCTCGGGCTGAGATATGGCCTTTTCAGGCCAAAAACAGAAAGTGATAACAACTGCTTAAAACAATGAAATTCATCATTCTTTTTTGCTTTAAACAGCATAATATGCAGTTTTAAACATAATTAAGCAAGTTTCAAGTGATTTTGAGAGAGACAGAAAAGTGCAAATTTTTGAGCTCTGTTGCAGTATTCTGGCTCATCGGGCTTAGAAATGGGCTTTTCAGGTCAAAAACAAAGTGATAAAAACTGCTTAAAACAATGAAACTTATAATTCTTTTAGCTTTAAACAATATAATATGCAGTTTTAAACATATTTAAACAAGTTTCATATTTAAACAAGAATTTGAGGGAGACAGAAAAAAGGTCCCATGCAGAATTCTGGCTCCTCTGGCTTAGAAATGGCCTTTTCAGGCCAAAAACAGAAAGTAAAGAAAACAGCTTAAAACAATGAAATTCATCATTCTTTTTGCTTTAAACAACATAATATGCAGTTTTAAACATATTTAAACAAGTTTCATATTTAAACAAGAATTTGAGGGAGACACAAAAGTGCTCATTTTTGAGATCACATGCAGAATCCTTGCTCCTCTGGCTTAGAATTGGCCTTTTCAGGCCAAAAACAGAAAGTGATGAAAACTGCTGAAAACAATGAAATTCATCATTCTTTTTTCTTTAAACAACATCATATGCAGTTTTAAACATGTTTAAACATATTTCAAGGGAAAAGCGAGTGATTTTGATGGAGACAGAAAAGTACTCATTTTTGACCTCTCATGCAGTATTCTTGCTCCTCGGGCTTAGAAATGGCCTTTTTAGGCCAAAAACAGAAAGTAATGAAAACAGCTTAAAACAATGAAATTCATCATTCTTTTTGCTTTAAACAACATATTATGCACTTTTGGGCCTCACAGTGGCGCAGTGGGTAGCACGTTCGCCTCACAGCAAGAAGGTCGCTGGTTCGAGCCTCGGCTGGGTCAGTTGGCGTTTCTGTGTGGAGTTTGCATGTTCTCCCTGTGTTGGCGTGGGTTTCCTCCGGGTGCTCCGGTTTCCCCCACAAGTCCAAAGACATGCGGTACAGGTGAATTGGGTAGACTAAATTGTCCGTAGTGTATGAGTGTGAATGGGTGTGTATGGATGTTGCCCAGAGATGGGTTGCAACTGGAAGGGCATCCGCTGTGTAAAACATATGCTGGATAAGTTGGCGGTTCATTCCGCTGTGGCAACCCCAGATTAATAAAGGGACTAAGCCGAAATGAATGAATGAATTATGCAGTTTAAACATATTTAAACAAGTTTCATATTTAAACAAGACTTTTGAGGGAGACAGAAAAGTGCTCATTTCTGACCTCTCATGCAGTATTCTTGCTCCTCTGACTTAGAATTGGCCTTTTCAGGCCAAAAACAGAAAGAGATAAAAACTGCTTAAAACAATGAAATTCATCATTCTTTTTGCTTTAAACAACATAATATGTAGTTTTAAACATATTTAAACAAGTTTCAAGTGATTTTAAGAGAGACAGAAAAGTGCTCATATGAGCTCGTATGCAGAATCCTTGCTCCTCGGGCTGAGAATTGGCCATTTCAGTCCAAAAACAGAAAGTGATGAAAACTGCTTAAAATAATGAAATTCATCATTCTTTTTTGCTTTAAACAAAATAATATGCAGTTTTAAACATAATTAAGCAAGTTTCAAGTGATTTTGAGAGAGACTGAAAAGTGCAAATTTTTGAGCTCTTTTGCAGTATTCTGGCTCATTGGGCTGAGAAACGTCCTGGTTACATGCGTAACCCATGTCCCCCGGATAGGGAACAGAGACTTGTGTCTGGAACAGACTACGGGAGTCGTCAGACGACCAATCACTCTGAAGAGTAAGAAAGCTGAGAAGCGAGCCTTAGAATTGCCTACTGAAGAGCCGAACATTCAGCTAACAGCTGGAGACTTTTAGTCTCCGTTACCTATTCGGGGAACGTGGGTTACGAATGTAACCAGGACGTTCCCCTTCATATGGGAACTCCAACGTGTGTCTGGAACAGATTATGGGAGACTGTATGGAAAACGCCACAGCAGCTAAGCCCGTCACACTCCTGATGTGAAGTTTGCCAAGCATAGCGTGAGCGCACAAGCATCACCAAGAGCGCAATCTTCCAAAATCCCCTAGGCCCTCTATTTACCATTACATGGGAAAAATTTAAATTTTAGATTGGGGTTCGTAATGTGCTTTTACCTAGCTAATATAGACTAGGGATTTTAGATTACGACAGTACATTGGCAAAGCGTGCCAGTCCCCGAAGGGGGAGGACGCTGCGGAGGCCACCTGCTACCCAAGAGGGGAGACTTGATGGCAATAAGAGCATATGGACTAGCCCTATAAAGGGGAAGTGCTGCATATGATAAGCTGGTTAGCGGGTAGGGAAGACACAGGTCCACCTGGACAGAAGGAATACTCCGTGGCTAATATATGCATATGGGGTCGCCATGGGGACTGCGCAAAGCTGGCACCGAACCTCAGCATGTGGGTAGACCAATTTGGGCATACCAGACATCACACTAAGCCAGACACTCGACTCCTCCACTGAGTCGGGTGCTGGGGGCCTTGAAGGAATTCTCTAGAGTTTGCCAGATGGGAAACTTACTAGCAGAATAAAAAAGGCGCACGTATCTCCGTGTTAGGAAGCATGGCGCAGCAAGCGTTTTTTTGTTTTTTTTGACACTGAGCTTAATTTTATCTTGATTAACTGGAGTAACCCAGTAATCGGGAGGAAACCGAGTCCACTCGCGGATTATTAAATCTGACGAATGTTTCAGGTGTCGCCCAGCCCTGCATAATCTGTTAAGAGGTGCTGCTTACTCTATTATAATGGACCAACCTCTGCTTTGATACGGTACTTCCCTTCTGTCGATCATAACAGAAAAGAGCTGCTCAAAGACGTATGCTCTACATGTCACATTAAGCGCATGACTCCAGTGGAGCTGATGGCGAGCGAGCACACAGAGCAGCATTGGTTGATGGAGACCGAGTCCAGCTCCAACCCGAGAAAAAGAGAAGCTCTCCCAGGGGAGAGCCTGCTCATTCTCGGTTGACTTGAAACCCCAACAGGCCAAGTTGCCGGAGCACCAGGTCCCTGTGCATAATCGACTAGTTCAAGACGTGAAATATATATCAGTCAATGAATAATCAAAAATGCCGCTGCGGGAGGACTTTGTACTGCCAAGCTCGACCCTCAAACGCAAACTGGAGAAATGGACGGTGGCGTGGAAGAATGGAGACATGAAAATACGCGTCCTTCAGGTCTATTGCTGCAAACCAATCCCGAGGACGGACGCACTGCAGTAACACAGCTAACATGTTCGACTCCAAATCCGGGGTCCCGCTGACAACCCCAGAGGGTGGCAGTGGGTCCGGACCATCATTGGAGCATGTTAACCCGCCCTCCGATGCAGCGATGGACATCACGTCCCCGGTGTCATCTAATGAGAGCGCGGCCAGCCCGGAGGATGGACCAGCGCTCCCACTCGAAGCTTGGACAGAGCACATCGAAGAAGAGTGGGGGGTCTGCGGGCCCGAAGGCGACGGAGAAGCCCCCACTGTAACCCTCATGTCTGCCCGAGTGCTAACCGCATGGCGGGAAGCAGCAGGGGTGACGCATCCTAATGCTAGGATACGCCGCGACCTTAACTGTCCAACAGTCAAGCCCTCGCAGTGAGGGCAAGAACTGTCCGCGAGCACCGCTTCCACATGCCGGAGCCCCAGACATGTGATACAATGCTCGTGCCTGTCATTCGGGGCGAGGAAACCACCGCATCCAGAAACGCACGGTCGAAACAACATCTTGAAAAAGACATGCTGCTCGACCGTGTTGCTCTCTTAAAGGCTTATTTATATTTTTGGGGGAGTCGTAAAAATACACCTAGTTAATTTCTAGGTATTTTGAAGTCCCGAAAGCGAGGACGCTGTGGAGGCCACCTGCTGCCCAATGGGGAGACCTGGTGGCATGAAAACATATGAACTAACCCTGAGAAGGGGGAGTACACATATGAAGGATGGTTAGCGGGGAGGGAAGACACGCGCCCGCCTAAGAGGAGGAACTATGCCGTGGCTGAATGAAGCATATGGGATTGCCAGTGGGGATCGCGCATAGCAGGCACCTTTACCCAGAACGCGGGCTGACCAAGTGGGCATGCCAACAACATAATGGGCCAGGCACCTGACTTCTCCGCTAAGTCAGATGCTGGGAGCCTCGGAGGAACTCTGTAGGGTTCGCCAGATGGGGAACTCAACTGAACAGAGTGAAAAAAGCACATGTATCTCTGTGTTAGAGAGAAAGGCACAGCAATCGTGTTTCAACATCGTACAGAATTTACTCATTCACTGGCTTTATCCAACACACCTGAGGAAAATCAGCTCCACTCAAAGATATAGACTCTTACAAATGTATTCGGTGTCACCCAGCCCGCAGCTCTACAGATGTCTGTTAGAGAGGTGCCGCATGCTTATGCTCAAGAGGAGGCGATACTCAATCAAGTGCACTCTCACTCCCGAAGGATGCGGCTCACCCTGGCACCGAAGCGAGGGAGATGGCATCCACTATCCAGTGGGCCAACCTCAGAATGGATACAGCACTTCCCGTCTGCCGATCATAACAGAAAAGGAGCTGCTTAGAGTTGTAAGCTCTAATGCGGTCACATAGCACGGAACCAAAACAAAGTAAGAAAAGGGGCTGGGTCTGCCTCCTCTGTGGGCAGCGCTTGCAGGTTCACTACGTAGTCTAAAAGAAGCATTGTAGGAACCTCGGGCACCTATGTGGGCCGGGGTCTCAGGAAAACGTGAAAGTGGGCCGGTCCAAAAATCACACTTCGCTGACCCAAAATGCCTCCAGATACCTGACCCTCTTGACTGATGCCAACGCGACCAGCAGAGCTGTCTACCTAGACAGAAATCTTAAAGATACTGAGTCGAGTGGATCGAGCAGAGCTCTTCTAAAAGAATCTCCAAGTGGGTATGAGAGGGGGACAGAATTGAATTAATTATCCAGTGTCTCGCGCCTCTGGGAACTGGTGATGAGGCGATGCTTTCCCAGCGCGCCGCCATCCCCGCGTCCTTAAAGCGGGGATGATCGTAACGCTAACCCCTCAGTGCGGAGGGGACAGCCTTAGCTCCAGCCATCACACTGATCTGGCAAGTCCGTGGTCCTTCTCGGAGAGAAGTACACCACACAGCAAATACACTCCACTTCAGGACGTAGACATGCCTCATAGAGGGTGCTCTAGCCTAAGTGACAGTGTTTACTACCGAACTGGTAGGTCACCTAAGTCCTCCGCGCTCCATCTATGGACCACACATGAAAAAAAGCGCATTCCAGAATGCACCCAAAACAGCTGGACAGCCGGGGGTGGAGCCTCCATTCTCCCGGGCATGAAACTGCCATGGGAGCGCATCGGCTGCACGGTTGAGTTTGCCGGGGAAAATAATGGCACACAGCGATTTCCACAGCGTATGACTCCAGAGGAGCAGACGGCAAGCGAGCTGAGACATGCGGTGAGAGTGGATACCTCTCGTACGGTTGATATACGACATCGCCGCCGTGCTGTCCGTCCTGACCAGCACATGTTTCCCCTCTAGCACCGGTAAAAAACGGCGCAGCGCGAGATACACTGCCAACAGCTCCAGGCAATTAATATGCCAATGCAACCGAGTTCCTTCTACGGAGCCGCAGCTGCATGCTCGCAACATACGGCCCCCCAGCGCATACTGGAAGCATCAGTCGAAACAACGACATATCTGGACACTTGTTGTAGAGGCACACAGGCCTGTAAAACGCAGGGTCCGTCCAGAGGCTGAGGGCAATGCTGAAGCGGTCTCATATGGAGCATCCCGAGCGGCGTGACAGCGGCTGCGGATGCCATATGTCCAGGAGCCTCTGAATAATATCAGTGGGAACACAGTTGACTCTCTCAGACAGGTCAACATCAGCTCGGCGCGCTCTTGGGGGAGGCGCGCTGTCATGGTGATCGAGTCCAGCTCCAACCCGAGAAAAGAGATGCTCTGCACGGGGGCGCTCTTTTCTCAGTTGACGCGAAACCTTAACAGGTTGAGGTGCCGGAGCACCCAGTCCCTGTGCATAACCAACTGATCCTGCATGAACAAAAAAGCCAGTCATCGAGATAATTGAGTATGCAGATGCCCGCGAGCCAAAGGGGCGTTAGGGCATCCTCCATGAGCTTGGTAAAAAACGTAGACAGGGAGAACCCGGAAGGGAGGGCTTTGTACCATGCTCGACCCTTGCACGCAAACCGCAAAAACTGTTGGTGGCATGGGAAAATGGAGGCATGAACATACGTGTCTTTCAGGTCCTGAGGACGAACGCACCGGGGCATGTGGTTCTGCATGAGCATTCTGAGCGGCTGCTTGTAAGGTAGCAGATCAAAACGCGCAGAATTTAGGATTGGTCATAACCCACTGCTCTTTTAGGGTACAATGAAGTACAGACTAAAAAGCCCATACCTCATCTCGGCTGGAGGGACCGGATCGATTGCGTCCTTTGCCAGGAGGACAGCAATATCCTCACGCAAGACAGGGGCGGATACAGGGCTGACCTTGGTGTAATACGTGCCTGTGAACTTGGGGGACCCTTTAGCAAATTGAATCGCATAGTTGAGTCTGATTGTCCGAATGAGCCATCGCGACCGGCTGGGCAGCGCTAACCAGGCTGGCAGAGCCCGCGCGAGTGACATCATCAGTACAATCACTGACGCACCAGCGATGGGGCAGCACGGGATGGGAGAGCTCATCCCGGGAGGCGCGTCCCGAGGAAGAACAAAAGATAAGAGGTTAATCTTAACTTTGTCCCAAGAGCACGCAGGGCGGCTGGGAGTACGAGAGAAAGGAGCCCATCCTCTGGCACTCTCGGAGCCTGTGGTGAAGAGCACCGATCCTGCGAGCTGGAAGGCATTGCGTCCCATACTGGCAGTGTTCGGGCTGTCACATCCGGATAGAGGAGAATTGCTCTTTCTAAAATTTGGTAGCCATACGGCCGTATTTAATTATATGGGTGTCAAAAAGTGCCAAAGTGGATGGTTCGATGGGAAGAGCGGTTTTAAAAGCCCGCCGATCACAATTGACTGCTCTTTCACCATGGTGAATTCCTGAGTGAACTCCCACTCGGTGTCGCCGAACAGGCCAGCCTGGGATATGGGTGTGTTAAGATAGCGAACTTTGTCAACGCCACGCACATCTGCCAGGTTTTAGCCAGAAGTGGTGTTCCTGGACCACTAGTGTGGTCATCGTCCTTCCCAGGGCACTTGCAGCAGACCTGGAGTTTCCAGAGCAAAGTCGGTTGCAGTGCATAAGTTAAGCCTAGGTCGGAACCTTTCTCATGCCGCTGGCCTACGCCTGCGCCAGCGATAGCAAGCAAAACGGAAGCAGCCTGGCCAGCAGCAGTGTAGGCTCTGGGCCCGAGGGACACAGATAACCTACACTCTTTGGACGGGAGCCGAGGCTAACAACGCTTGACCTGGGGATTCGCCTCGTACCCCCTGGCTGCTCCGTTATCGAGGATGGTGAGGGCTGAGCGCATGCAGACCAGGCAGAAAAAGGTGCCCTCAGCGATGCGTGAACTTACTGTGCACCTCCGGGAAGAAGGGGACGGGAGGCTTTAGAGGGTTTCTCCTTCTCATCCTCCACGTCACACCCCTAATCGGTCCGGCGACGGAGCAGGGGAACAAGCCATGTCCAACCTCGCCACCGAAGCGGCCCAGGTTAGCACGGCCATCATCTCAGATTCTATATCGGGAGCCTCGCTTACCACCCCTAAGAGAGGAAGCGGGTCCGAATTGTCATCGGAAAATGACAGCTCACCCTCTGATGCAGCGATGGACATCTGGTCCTTGGTGTCAACGAGTGAGAGGGCGATCATCCCGGAGAATAAAGCGCTTCTCTAACTAGAAGCTTGGATGGAGCGCGCTGAGGAATGGGGGGTCCGCAAGCCTGAGGGCGGCGGATTGACCCCCACTGTAACCCTCAGATCTGCCCGACCACTACTTGCGGGGGATAACAGGGGTGGTTCACCCTTTTGCAAGAGCGAGCCGCGACCTTAGCTGCGTAACAGACAAAAACAGAAAGTGATAAAAACTACTTAAAACAATGAAACTCATCATTCTTTTTGCTTTAAACAACATAATATGCCGTTTTAAACATGTTTAAACAAGTTTCAGGGGAAATGCGTGTGATTTTGACAGAAAAGTGCTCATTTTTGACCTCTCATGCAGTGTTCTTGCTCCTTGGGCTTAGAAATGGTCTTTTCAGGCCAAAAACGGAAAGTGATGAAAACTGCTTAAAACAATGAAATTCATCGTTCTTTTAGCTTTAAACAACATAATATGCAGTTTAAACATATTTAAATAAGTTTCAATCGATTTTGAGGGAGACAGAAAAGTGCTCATATTAGAGCTCTCATGCAGTATTCTAGCTCCTCGGGCATAGAATGGCCTTTTCAGGCCAAAAACAGAAAGTGATAAAAACTGCTTAAAAATGAAATTCATAATTATTTTTGATTTAAACAACATAATATGCAGTTTTAAACATATTTAAACAAGTTATGTGATTTTGAAGTGATTTTGAGGTGATTTTGAGGGAGACAAAAAAGTGCTCATTTTTGAGCTTGTATGCAGAATCCTTGCAAAGTAATGAAAACTGCCTAAAAACAATGAAATTCATCATTCTTTTAGCACTTTTCTGTCTCCTTCAAAATCACTTTCCATTGAAAATTTTTTAAACATTTAAAACAGCATTGTATGTTGTTTAAAGCAAAAAGAAGGATGAATATCATTGTTTTAAGCAGTTTTTAACACTTTCTGTTATTGGCCTGAAAAGGCCATTTCGCAGCCCGAGGAGCCAGTATACTGCATGAGAGCTCAAAAATGAGCACTTTTTTGTCTTAACAGATTTGTATAGACCCTTTTCACATTTCAGTGTTTCTCAGGAGCAGAAGTCATCATAGTTGTGTAAACTTAGAGTGCAATAAATGAGAGAGTACAACAAATAATTTTTTCACAATCCTATTTGCTGAAATAATAAAAAAAACTCCACAATGGTGTTATCAAGACTTTCAGAAAAAAATAAAAAAATTGTGTGAGACTGATGATGGCAGCCAGACAATAACGTCAAATTTACTCTTAGCCTCATAGACGGAGAGGAATATACGGGGTATGTGTCAATTTGATTGATGACCACCACGCCCATTTAAGGCGGGATTTCCGGTTTAAGCCCCGGCCTTTTTAAATATAATTATTCCGGTAATTAGATTCTTATCAGTTTAATTAAATTAAATGATGTATTATAATTCTGGTATTGGCCTCAGAGTGGTGCAGTGGGTAGCACGTTCGCCTCACAGCAAGAAGGTCGCTGGTTCGAGCCTTGGCTGGGTCAGTTGGCGTTTCTGTGTTGGCGTGGGTTTCCTCCGGGTGCTCCGGTTTCCCTTACAAGTCCAAAGACATGCGGTATAGGTGAATTGGGTAGGCTAAATTGTCCGTAGTGTATGGATGTTTCCCAGAAAATGAAAATGAGAATGAATTCCGGTATTCATTCATTCATTTTCTTTTCGGCTTAGTCCCTTTATTAATCTGGGGTCACAGCGGGGCCACAGCGGAATGAACCGCCAACTTATCCAGAATATGTTTTATTTCTTTTTTAAGCATATTTCTTCTTAATCATTCTTTTAAAAACAACACTATCATGAAAGATGCTAATTTTCAATTAAATATATGACTGCTTTGAGCCCTAATGGAAAGCCAAATAAACAACTAAAATTAACAATTCAGATTGCAGAATAATGTTGAAAAGCATGTACATATTTGTGTAAAAACATTCATTTTGTCCATTTGGTATGGTATGGCAACCAGTTTGGCAACCAGTTTTGTGGTATGGCAACCAGTGGTATGGCAACCAGTTTTGAAATGTCTTCAGCTGAGCATTATATTTTGTCAATCTAAAACCTCCATGAAATGTAAAATTCTATCATATTAGTTCTCTAAAATCTTTTATTGTGATTATATTTACGGTATGACCCTGTAAATTTTTAATCAAAATAGGTATCACTACATCATCACGCCGATGTCTTAAATAAAAGAAAAGATGTTGACTAAATGTTTAATCATGACTTTTATTTATGACACCCTGGCTGATGTTCATAGTACCGCCCAGTGAGTGAAGGCGGGCCTCATTGAATTTGTGGATAAAGCGCCCATTATTACTTCTCGTTACCAAGCAGTGATGGTTTTGAGTACAGTCACTTGTACCAAAACATTCTACAAGAACCCATTGATCAGAGGTCAAAAGAAGATTGAAAACATAAAAAAATGCTTTCTTTGAGGACCACAACCAGTACTTTGATCTTGTTTGCACTGAACTATTAGGACTGAACTATCACTGTTTTAGGACACCAGCATCATCTTTAAGGTACTACTGCATATGTTCTACACAGATTAAGGGCCAAACTTTATATTGTGATAAAAAAAATTTAAAATATATATATATTCTGATTTCTTCTGACAGCCCGCTTGCAAAGATGACTGATTGCTATTGTTCTCAAAATGCTGACAGTGATGCGCATGAAAGGCCTGAGTGCGAGTGTGACCGTGTTTTTGATTGTCAAATGAAGTCTCTTGTGGACAACATGTTTAAACAACATTATAGCGAACGAAACGGTTACTAAAGTAACCCTCGTTCCCCGAGGGGGGGAACGGAAATGCTATGTGGAAACTTCCACTATGGGGATTTCGTCAGAAAGCCAATCATCTGAAGAGTAATAAAGCGGGCCAATGAATGCCAATGAGTTGGCAGTGTCAGCACGCACAGCTGGCAGCAATCACAATCAGTCTGTGTATAAGATGCCAGCTCTGCCGGGAAACCATACCTTTTCTAGCCGAAGAAGCCGAACTACAGCTGTCAGCTAAGGCGCAATCGCTGTGGCGAAGGAACATAGCATTTCCGTTCCCCCCCTCAGGGAACGAGGGTTACTTTAGCAACCGTTTCGTTTCCCAGCGGGAGGGGAACTACAATGCTATGTGGAAACTTCCACTATGGGGAAATGTATGGAAAACGCCACAGCGACTGAACCTTACCAAGTCATTGGTGAGAGGTTTGCCAAGCATAAGCGTGCGCGCACCATCATCACCATAGACGCAGCCCTCCAACGTGTCCCCTGGCCCTTACTCACCTAGTTACCTGATAAGGTTTAGTTATATTTTTCGGGGAGTCGCAAAAATGCACCTAGTTAAGTTCTAGGAATTTAAGATACGACAGTACATTGGGAAAGCGTGCAGTCCCGATATGGAGGACGCTGCGGAGGCCACCTGCTGCCCAATGGGGAGACCTGGTGGCAATAAGACATATGGACTAACCCTATAAAGGGGGAGTACACATACGAAGATGGTTAGCGGGGAGGGAAGACACGGGCGGGAACTATACCAGAGGAGGGAACTATACCGTGGCTGAGTGAAGCATATGGGATCGCCAGTGGGGATCGCACATAGCAGGCACCTATACCCAGAACGCGGGCTGACCAAGCGGGCATGCCAACAACGTAGTGGGCCAGGCACCTGACTCCTCTGCTGAGTCAGATGCTGGGGGCCTCGGAGGAACTCTGTAGGGTTCGCCAAATGGGGAACTGAACTGATCAGAGTAAAAATGCGCACGTATCTCTGTCTTAGAGAGAAAGGCGCCGCAAGCGTGTTACAACACCTACCGAATTTCCTCATTCACCGGGGTTAGCCAGCACACGTGAGAAAATGGGCTCCACTCGGAGATTATAAAATCTCGCAAATGTATTAGGTGTCGCCCAGCCCGCAGCTCTATAGATATCTGTCAGAGAGGCGCCGCGCGCTAACGCCCAAGATGAAGCGATGCTCCTAGTGGAGTGCGCTCTCACTCCTGGGGGACACGGCTCGCCCTGGCTTGAATAAGCGAAGGAGATGGCATCCACTATCCAGTGGGCCAACCTCTGCTTGGATACGGCACTTCCCTTCTGCCGACCACCGTAACAGACAAAGAGCTGCTCAGAGGATCTAAAGCTCTGAGTGCGGTCCACATAAATACGCAGATCGCGAACAGGACACAGCATTGAAAGGGCTGGGTCTGCCTCCTGCGAAGGCAGCGCTTGCAGGTTCACCACCTGGTTTTTAAACGGTGTGGTAGGAACCTTGGGCACATATCCTGGCCGGGGTCTCAGGATAACGTGAAAGAAGTCCGGTCCGAATTCCAGGCACGAATCACTGACCGAAAATGCCTCCAGGTCCCCGACCCTCTTAATCGATGCCAACGCGACCAGCAGAGCTGTCTTCAAGGACAGAAATCTCAAGGATACTGAATCGAGTGGTTCGAACGGAGCTCCGCCTAGGCTCGTAAGCACTATGGAGAGGTCCCAAGAGGGCATGAGAGGGGGGCGCGGTGGATTTAATCGCCTCGCGCCTCTAAGGAACCGGGTGACGAGGTTATGCTTTCCCACGGCGACATAAACCTTCAGTGTGGAGGGCGACAGCCGCTGCTCCAATCTATCCTGAAGGAAAGAAAGCACAACGCTGATCTGACAAGTTCGGGGGTCTTCTCGGAGAGAAGCGCACCACTCAGTGAATAGACTCCACTTCAGGGCATAGGCATGCCTCGTAGAGGGTGCTCTAGCCTGAGTGATGGTGTTAACCACCGCAGCCGGTAGGTCACCTAAGTCTTCTGCGCTCCGTCTATGGACCACATGTGGAGGTTCCAGAGATCTGGGCGCGGGTGCCAGATGGTGCCCCATCCTTGAGAGAGAAGGTCTTCTCTCAAGGGGATTCGCCAGGGAGGGGCTGTCGCGAGGAGAGAGAGTTCTGAAATCCAGGTTCGGTTGGGCCAAAGAGGCGCAACAAGCAAAACCCGCTCCTCGTCCTCCCTGAGCTTGCACAGTAACTACGCTAGTAGGCTCACTGGGGGAAACGCATATTTGCGCATGCCCCGAGGCCAGCTGTGAGCCAGTGCATTCGTGCCGAGAGAAGCCTCGGTCAGGGAATAAAACCACTGGCAGTGGGTGGTCTCGGAGGAAGCAAACAGGTCGACCTGGGCTTCTCCGAAGCGCACCCATATCAGCTGGACAGACTCGGGGTGGAGCCTCCATTCTCCCTTCAGCGGAAGCTGCCGTGAGAGCGCATCGGCTGCACGGTTGAGCTCGCCGGGGATATGAATGGCACGCAGCGATTTCAGCTGCGTGTGACTCCAAAGGAGCAGACGGCGAGCGAGCTGAGACATGCGGTGGGAACGGATACCCCCCATACGGTTGATATACGTTACCGTCGTCGTACTGTCCGTCCTGACCAGTACGTGTTTCCGCTCTAAAACCGGAAAAAAACGGCGCAGAGCGAGATACACTGCCAACAGCTCCAGGCAGTTGATATGCCAATGCATCCGGGATCCTTTCCACAGACCCGCAGCTGCATGCCCGCAAAACATGGCCCCCCAGCCCGTGTTGGAGGCATCTGTCGTCACAACGACGTGCCTGGACACTTGTTCTAGAGGCACACCGGCCTGTAGAAATGCAGGGTCCGTCCATGGACTGAGGGTGCGGCGACACAGCGGAGTGACAGTCACCCAGTCACCAGTGGTGATCGAGTCCAGCTCCACCCCGAGAAAAGAGATGCTCTGCACAGGGGCGAACTTGCTCTTTTCTCGGTTGACCTGAAACCCCAACTGGTCGAGGTGCCTGAGCACCGTGTCCCTGTGCATAATCAATTGATCCCGTGAGTGAGCTAGAATCAGCCAGTCATCGAGATAATTGAGTATGCGAATGCCTGCGAGCCGAAGGGGCGCTAGGGCACCCTCCGCGAGTTTGGTGAAAACCCGCGGAGACAGGGAGAGCCCGAAGGGGAGGACCTTGTACTGCCACGCTCGACCCTCGAACGCAAACCGCAGAAATTGACGGTGGCGTGGAAGAATGGAGACATGAAAATACGCGTCCTTCAGGTCTATCGGCGGACACAGGGCTGACCCTGGTGTAATACACGCCCGTGAACCTGGGAGGGCGTTTCGCGAATTGAATTGCGGAACCGAGTCTGATCGTGCGCATGAGCCATTGCGACGGGCTGGGCAGCGCTAACCAGGCTGCCAGAGCTCGCGCAAGGGGCACCAACGGCACGATCACTGACGCACCAGCGGTGGGGCAGCAAGGAATGGGAGGGCTCGCCCCAGGATCATGGGGTCCCGAGGAAGAGCAGGAAGTAAGGAATTCACACTCACTTTCCTCCCAGGGTCCTGTTGAAAAACACCGTTTGATGTTTCGCTCGGCCCTCCACCGAGGAAAGAGCAAGTCCTCTCTTCTCCGGATGGCTCGTCTCAGGGTCGCTTCGCGGTCCATTTACCGGACTTAACGGTGCCCTGGGGCGGGGGCGCTGCATGCCTGCGGGATGCTCGACGCGGCCGCTTAGCCGGTGGAGCGGGAAGGGGCGGCGGAGCAGGTCTTGAAGCCGCAGGCGGGTGCCCTTGGCGAGAAGCAGCCGAGGTGGATGGTTCGGCGGGGGGAGCGGTTTTACGAGCCCGCCGATAGATTACCTCACCCATCGCACTCGACTGCTCTTTCACCGCCGTGAATTCCTGGGTGAACTCACCGACGGTGTCGCCGAACAGGCCAGCCTGGGAGATGGGTGTGTTAAGAAAGCGGACATTGTCAACATCACGCATCTCGGCCAGGTTTAACCAGAGGTGGCGCTCCTGGACCACTAATGTGGCCATCGTCTTTCCCAGGGCACGCGCAGCCGACTTGGTGGTACGCAGAGCATAGTCGGTTGCGGTGCAAAGCTCATGCATTAAGCCTGGGTCAGAACCACCCTCGTGCAGCTGAGCTAACGCCTGCGCTTGGTAGCGCTGGTACGTGGCCATAGCGTGCAGGGCAGAAGCAGCCTGGCCCACAGCAGTGTAGGCTCTGTCACCGAGGGACGCAGATAACCTACACGCTTTGGATGGAAGACGAGGCTGACCACGCCAGGAAGAGGCACCACGCGGGCAAAGATTGACCGCAATGGCACGCTCAACCTGGGGAATCGCCTCGTACCCCCTAGCTGCTCCACCGTCAAGGGTGCGCACGCAGCACGTGCACGCAGATTGGGCAGAGAAAGGTGCCCTCCAAGACTGCGTGAGCTCACTGTGCACCTCCGGGAAGAAGGGGACGGGAGGCTTAGAAGGCTTTGCCTTCTTCTTAGCCTCCACGTAACACCCATCTAGTCGGTCCGGCCGTGGGGCTGGGGGATAAACCATCTCCAGACTCACCGCCGAAGCAGACCGGAAAAGCACGGGCAACATATCCGCTTCTAGATCCGGCGCCTCGCCAACCACCCCGGAGGGAGGGAGCGGGTACGGATCTTCGTCGGATAGTGAAAGCCCACCCTCCGATGCAGCAATGGACATCTGGTCCCCGGTGTCATCGAGTGAAAGGGCGACCATCCGGGAGGATGGAGCGCTTCTCTCACTCGAAGCTTGAATAGAGCGTGCTGAGGAGCGAGGGGTTCGCGAGCCCGAGGGCGGCGAATTGACCCCCACTGTAACCCTCAGATCTGCCCGCGTGCCAGCCGCTATATTGAGGGGGACAACAGGGGTGTCTCGCCCTTTTGCAAGAGCGAGCCGCGATTTTAGCTGCGCAACAGACATGGCATCGCAGTGATGACATGTACTGCCCGCGAGCACCGCATTCACATGCTGAACCCCCAAACATGCCACACAGTGCTCGTGTCCATCATCCGGGGACAGGAAACCACCGCATCCAGAAACGCACGGTCGGAACGACATCTTTAAAAAGACGCGTTATTCGACCGTGTTGCTCTTTTAGTGTGTGTGCTGTGATACAAACCGCTGTTGCAGAACCGGACCAGAGAAACGCCCAGGGACAGGAGAATGAACCCATCTCGACCGCCGCTGCTCACGTTGTCACTCGCTCTGGGACCGGGAGAAACAGCCTGCAGTAAGTCAGCAGCTTTCTCTTTCTCTCTCTCTCTCAATCAAAGTTGGAGGAACCAGCAATGACTCTTTTCAGTGCTTGTAAGGCTTCTGAAAGTGAAAAGGTATGGTTTCACGGCAGAGCTGGCATCTTATACACAGACTGATTGCTGCCAGCTGTGCGCGCTGACACTGCCAACTCATTGGCATTCATTGGCCCGTTTTATTACTCTTCAGATGATTGGCTTTCTGACGAAATCCCCATAGTGGAAGTTTCCACATAGCATTGTAGTTCCCCTCCCACTGGGGAACATATGATCTTTCTTCTGGAGAAGATCATTAATGATGCATGTGATTCTAATCATGATTGTACAGGAGATGGCAAACGTGTGAAAAATCTCAAGAAAGAAATAGACGTTGTGAGAGGGGCCTTAAACTCATGGGCCAATACGATAAATCAATTGACACACCTGTGTATTTGTAGCAATGGTGCAGTCTGTGCAACCATTACAAAAATTCTGGAGGAGCTGACTGGAGTGATGAAATGGGAGTAACACAGGTTATATGTATATCTACATATGTAACAGATATTTGTGTGTCACTGCTTTCACAAAAACAAAATAACAAATATTGCTGAGATTGTGGAAGTTATGACCAACCATATTCTAGAACATGACAGAATGCTTTTAGCAGAATTTCTTTGCTGGTTAGATATTTAGTAATGTTGTTACATTGTTCTGGTGTACCCTGTTTTTCTTCAATGTATGACTGTATATATATTAATTCATTCATTTTATTTTCGTCTTAGTCCCTTTATTAATCTGGGGTCACCACAGCGGCTCATTCACTCATTCACCAAGGACAATTTAGCTTACCCAATTCACCTGTACCGCATGTTATTGGACTTGTGGGGGAAACCTGAGCACCCGGAGGAAACCCACGCCAACACGGGGAGAACATGCAAACACAGAAATGCCAACTGACCCAGCCGAGGCTCGAACCAGCGACCTTCTTGCTGTGAGGCAATCGTGCTACCCACTGCACCACCATGAGGCACTGTATATATTTTTTTCTTATTTCTATAATTTTTATCATTGCTATGCAATCTATGTCTGTTCATCATGTACTACTCTATTTCAGTGTATATTTGCTTGAAATAAAACGTTTATCAGCTTGAGTAATCTTATAATTTTGTGTTAAATGAGTAAAATGTTTTAATGTAGATTTTAAATTCTACAAGCATTTTTAAAGAAAAAATAACCTGCTTGGAATCTCATTACCCCACCTGGTCATTATTAACCTCTGGATCAAATCATGTAATTTACTGAATCAGGTTTACATACAAAAATAATAACTTAAAGTAAACTCGCAAGAGTGGCCATGTGTTAATTGGTGCATACAATGTCTAGCAGTATAAATGATCTAATGCTTGTTCTGAAAAGTGTATCTGCCTTTACTGTAAAAAAAGTTTGAAAATAAGCTAGATGCAAAATGGGATTATGTGAAAGAAATCATAGAAACATTGTCGAAATTGATTAAAGCCCTGTATTTATGCCACATGTATATTTAAATATTTAGAAAATTAAAATGTTGCATAACTTGTTTAAAGCATAAAGGTATAAACTGTAAATCATTTATTAAAGAAGGTTGACATTTAAGACAACCCGATAACACACAGTTCTCATACAGTATGTATGCACACAGTAAATGTATCAGAAAAAGCAGTAAGATTACTTTTTTCATGTTGTGTCTTTTTGTAGCCAGTTCAGAAAAACCTAAAAATTGTCATCCAATTTAGTTTTGAATCAAGAAGGACTGACATACGATTTCATAATTTCTCATTCATTTAAAAAAGTGTATGCACAAGAGGTATACATAATATTGTTGGTTGCCTCTGGTTTTAAACCAAGACATTTACAAATCAAATTTTCATGACAGTTGAAAAGCATACATACACTCAAAAAAATGATTCAAGCCCTTCTTTGATGTGACAGAAGTAAATAATGTCCCCTTTATTTAAATATATCTTTTTTTTAAATATTCATTTACATTTCATTGATGTAACAAAAAATTATTAGTCGTTTCACCTATAAACTGTATTTACCCAAAATAAATTAGTTCAATAAGATGACCCCGTTTTTGCGCGTGCACGAGATGCGCGCGTTTTCAATGCGACCTGCATTATGTCCGTCCACCATTTTCCACCTGTGGCTGCGCGGGATGATGAGATGCTCTCGATTTCAAGAAGTCAATTATTTGGTGAGTATTTGTTTGTTCTTCTTGTTTTAAGATAATATTGACCGTGTGCAACAATCGTGATACAGTTTTCAGTAAAGTTGGCGGCTAACGTTAGCTAGCTAACTTAGCCAGCTACTTATCATGCAAACAGGAGAAAAACAGACTATCATAGAATTAACGCTTTTTATCATAATGTTCCGACGTTGATTTAACATTTTATTGGTCATCGGGGTGTTGAATCGATGTCAGACTGCGTGAGTCAAGGAATTTGAACTTTGAATCAATGTTTTTTTTTAGTGTAATATTGTTCTGATGTTGCGATCACGTAATGTTAACGCTAGAAATGACGACTTTAAAATTCAACTTTAAATCAATGTCTGTTTCTTTCTGACGGCTTTGAACCCGTTTCAAAATGATTTTCATTTGTTACCTCAAACATAAAGATGAAAATATTATATTGTTTAAGTTTATCTGGCTTTTATTCAGCTTAAAATAGCACTGTAAAATTTATGATTTAATTTGTCTTTGCTGTTGCTGAAAATTTGCTAATCTGTTCTAAGTGTTAATGTTTTATAGGTTTATTATTTTATAGTTATCAGGTTCTCAAATGCAATTTTGAGTTGTTGTTAAGCTTTTAAATATTCCTACTTGTAAACACACTAATACATTTATTTTATCTCTGCAGTTTCAACAGTTTTACAGAATTCCTTCTGGCATCCTCCTAGTGATAGTAAGTACAGTTTTCTTACTAAGCTGATATGTATTGTTATTATTAGTTTAATGTAATGAATGCCAATTGTATTTAATCTACTTTTTAGATCAGTGTATGTGGCAGTGCAAAGAATGCAGTTTGGAACTAGATGGCAGGTATTTGTTGCAACATTTTGGTCATGGGCATTTTAGGGGCAGTTATCGCTATCTCTGTCCATACACAGATTGCCCATACAAAAATTAAAAACTATAAATAAATGGCTGTTTTTGTTTAATATTTTCCAGGTGAATGCAGGGTTCCTGCACATCACTACCAAGCCACTACAATCAAAGTTCTTGTCACAGCTGGACCTCTTCTCTAACTAGCTAATACAGATCTTCAAGAAGAAAGTAAATGAAGGGGCAAAGCTTTGCGTCTGCTTTAGTATGATGATATCAACACCAGAAGGGAGTGCATCCTGAGAAGCCTTGCTCTTTAAGGCATATTTGGTAAGTTTGATCATGTTTCTTATGTAGGCTCTAACAGTGTAACTCAGTAGTTTAACTCTGTTATTTCTCCCATGGCAAACAGTTATGGAACTGAATAACTCTGTGTAAATAGATACACACAGAAACACAATTCACAAATGTATGTTGTGACATATATAAATTACACAAATTCACACAAAATATTTATCATTGCTTATGACTGTGTTTTCAGGCCCCTGGCACTAAGGATGTGGAGAGGGACATCTCAAGCACAGTCATGGGGATTTACATGATCCGAAGTTATGACAATGGGGAGCCAGAGGATGTGGAAATTGTGATCGAAGGCATTAAAGTCCTGAACAATGTAGGCAGTGTCATCATGGAATTCACATGTTGTTTGTGCTTATTTATGCCCTTGATCTGAGCTTTCCAGAAAACCCCAAGTCCACCTTTGAGCTTTTCCAGAAAAATCAAATCTGGATGGACACAAGCTCAATACAAAATAAAATCAAGTTGTTTTCTTAAGAAGTGAACACCAGATGACAAAAACATGGAGAAGTTTCTTTATCTTTTGGAATTTGGGATTCTTTACATTTCGTTACATGGATGATCTTTCATTGTGTTGGGGTTACGTATATTTATTGGATGGAAATCCTGCACACAATTAAATTGAGTTAACCCAATGAGTTATTTTTTTGAGTGTATCTGCATCACAGCTAAATGTCTATTTCTAATACATTGTACCTTAGACACTGTTGCAAAAACATATTAATGCAGATTTAGTGGCAAGTATTCAATTTAGTTTAGTACATTCATAATTCTCGTGAAAAAAAAAAAAGAATTAGACAACAAAAGATAATTAGCAGTAGAAATGGTTATTGTAACTTTTACTTTATGGACCAGCATAGTTTTAATGAAACCCAGCCGTCTGGATGAAACCCAGAAATTCTAACCATTAGACCATACTGGTGTAACAAAAGTATTTCAAAACATCACTTTTTTCCCCCAAATGAAACTGTTCTTGTTTTAATCTTTTTCTTAGTGATTTTCTTGAATTTTACAAAGGTGTGTGTCAGTATGAATCTAATGTTGAAATGTACGCTTGACGAAGCCCCTGCATCGTTGTTCTTAAAAACTCCAGCAGAAAGGGAACAACGTTAAGTAACTTTTGCGAACCGACAGTTTTAAAAACTTGTATGCTTTGTAACATACAAACTCTGACAGTGGCGCAAAATTACAGATTTTTAGCACATGCATAAAAAGTTTACATTTTGTGTTGAAAAAGTGCTACAGAGTGCAAAATCTGAAGCTTGAATTGGGTCAATGCTTTTGGTTTGTAAAAACAAAACTTTAGTCATGCATTAAGTTTAATGAATAGTATTTTAAACACCCCTTTTCCAAGTGAAATGTACAGATAACGTTTTTATATTAAGAGTGAAAAAACATTCAGTTAGATTTTAGATTAATAATTTGAAAATATGATTGCCAATGAAAAACATTTAGTTTAAAGAAACATACACACTTCCAACAAAATGTGTGTAGTGACAATAATCTTGATTCATCTAAATCTATTGGTAAAAGAAAAGCATAATTTACACTGTAAAAAGTAATCAGTCTACTTTCAAGAACTTGTAAACTTAACTAATTTGGACAAACTTGTAGACTTACTTGATTTGACACTGTTATGTGAACATATAAATGATGGATCCAGTAGCTAAACTAATACATTTTACTATAGAACATTAGGTAAAGTTAACTAAGGGCTGGAACTGTACTGTTTTCAGGTAAACTGCAAATCATTATTTCTTCTTAAAATAAATATCAGTGTTATTCCAATATTCGGAATAATCTACATATTTCTCTTTATATTATCAAGTATTTTCAATAAATTAAAATCAGTTTGAATCTAAAATTAAGTTCCCTGGCTCCAATCGTGAGTAATACAATTACTATGAGTAATACATTTTATTTACCTTTTTAAACAGAAATACCAATACTGTCTAAAGACTGATAAGTCCTTTTAGTGAATCTTTTACGTTGATTTTCAAATTTACACCAGTGATTACCAGTGTGCAAATCATTGCGCTTTTAGATTAATTGTATTACAATGCGTGCCATAAATTACAGGATGTCATGCTCATGGAACACAACTGAACCTGACACAGAACATGCTTGTAGATAAACTGAAAACATGTTAGTCAAAAAAAAAAAAAACATTCAGTTTAAAATGTTTTTCATAATAAAACTTTTCATTACTCGCAAAGACAACTTGAATTTACATCTGTGTTTTTTGACCAACAGTTTAGAACATAATATTTTTAGATTAAATTGCTTTACAAGGTGTGACAATTTGCTGTAAATACAGATTAAGATTTGTTATTTACTGGATTAATATTGTAAACATATTTTTAATTTGATAGTTGGGACAAAGATACTTTAAAATGATATGACTGATGCTCTTTTGTCTGTCTTAAAATATGTAGTAGTCTAATGTAGTAATAATGAGAAAAACAACATAATGAGCAATAATAAAAGCAGATTCATTAAATACTGTGTCATGAATTCACACAGACAGAGCCAGACCCTGGCGTGTGCTCACACACAGACACATACAATATGCACACAGTTGGCTGCATGTGTATAGATGCAATATCATCACATTTTTTAATCACCTAACACCATATACTATTTAGTGGAAGACATCCACCACATCCAATCAGATATATTTTCCATATCTGATATAAATCTATCTTTCACAAACAGTTGACAGGATGTTGTCTAAGGGATTGGTTGACGTTTTCCTTATCAACACTCACACATTCACACACACACACACACAGGACAAACAGAATAGTATAAGGCTGAACAGTAAATGCTTATGGTAATAGTTTATTAATTCTAATATAACATAATATAATATAATATAGGGCAGCACGGTGGCGCAGTGGGTAGCACAATCGCCTCACAGCAAGAAGGTCGCTGGTTCGAGCCCTAGCTGGGTCAGTTGGCATTTCTGTGTGGGGTTTGCATGTTCTCCCCATGTTTGCGTGGGTTTCCTCCGGGTGCTCCGGTTTCCCCCACAAGTCCAAAGACATGCAGTACAGGTGAATTGGGTAAGCTAAATTGTCCGTAGTGTATGAGTGTGTATGGATGTTTCCCAGTGATGGGTTGCGGCTGGAAGGGCATCCGCTGCGTAAAACATATGCTGGATAAGTTGGCAGTTCAATCCGCTGTGGCGACCCCAGATTAATAAAGGGACTAAGCCGAAAAGAAAATGAATGAATAATATAATATGTTGAATTCAAAACCTAAATTTACAAAATTTATCCCAGTTTTGCACACTTATTTCTATATTGTGACAAAAATTATATGTAGCTCAAATCATGTTGAGAGTTTATAATAATTATACACTTTCATCGTGTAGATACAAATGTAAAATTATTAGTTATTGAACATTTGAACCGGAATAACAGATAAGTTCCAACATAGATTAAAAAATTGTATGAGACAATTTCTACATTAGAAATGGGTTATCCAATATTGGTAATCACTTATTTTTTTTATTATTTTATTTGGATCAATAAAGTTAAATAACCATAATATAGTGTGATAATTAAATATTTGCCTATGTAGTGCAAACTGTCTCTCTCACACCCACAATTACGTGCACAAGTCGAAACACACACACATACAGAGAGAGACAACTAGAATGAGACCGAGGCGAAGACACACACATATACGCACCCAGTCGTTTGCGCGTAAACATTAAATATACAATATCATCTCGTTCTCTTATCATCTAGCGCCATATACTATTTATTATGAGAACCAATCAGATATATATTTTATATCTGATATAATTTTATCTTTCACAAACAGTCGTCAAGCGGCGTTGAATTACACGAGCAGCATGGTCATACCATCACACAGGCAAGCTCCGATCACACGGGAGAACAAGTGAATAGTATAACGACATACTAATAGTTTAATAATTCTAATATAAAAGTATATAATAATATAATATAATATAATAATATAATTTATTGCAATAATTAAAATATAAAATAATGATTTTAATAACGGTTGAGATCATTTATTTAATTTGATTAGAATCTAATTAACGATATTATAATACATAATTTAATTTACTTTAATAAAATTTTTATTACCGGAATTATATTTTATTTAGTTTAATTACAATCTAATTACCGGAATTATAATTGAATTAGATTGATAAGAATCTAATTACGGGATTTATACAATTTCTATTAAAAAGGGGCGGGACTTAAACCGGAAGTCCCTGTTTGTAATTTGTGTAATTTGAGCAAAGGTGATACTTTTTTTCATAAATCAAAATATTAAAAACTTTCAAGGATTTAAGATTATGATGACCGTTAAACGCGTCATAGCAGTCTTGTGAAAAGGGTCCATTTATGTGCTACAATCAAGGAAACATTAATGTTACTGTAGGACAATAATTGTCTGTACGTTACCTAATGCAGGTACTGTAAGAGTGCAAAGTATTTTTGTCTTCCTCTTCCGAAACATAATTGGAAGTGTTCAGAATTAAAATCTTGTTTCTAGAATCAGTGTTATGAAGTCTTTTTTTCGCTATTTCCGTACACTGTGGAAACAAAGTACAACAATTGAAAATATATATGTATTAAAATCATAATTATTTATCTGTACTATTCACTGCCATACCTCAAATCTGTCGTCCTTAGCCGTTGAAATTCAAATAATTAAGACCGCCCGCTATCTTCACGCATGCGCGCAACAAGTTTCTGAAAGTAGACACGTCACCAAATGCAGACCTCTGATTGGATGTTTCGCTCCCGCATTTCACTTTTAAATATACAAAAGAGTACATGCTGTTGCTGTATGCAGTTTTTTTACGATGCGGTTAAAATGCATTTATCTGAGCAAATACATCACCTTTTGCATCGCTGCAGAAGAGGATCTCATCATCGGAAAAGTTTAATAAAATGGCTAATCAAGAAGAGACTGGTTCATGGTGCACCAACCTGCCGTGTTTGCAGAGGAAATGAAGCTGACCAGTTACAAAAGCAACGACGGTTATATGTGGCAAGTAGAGTAATACTGTACAATGTTACTAACGTGGTTTCAATATGTATTTTTTTTTATCAAATTCAAATGAACGTATACTGAATAAAACAGTTTTTACTTTAGTTTTGTATTAGGCATTGCAACAATAAATACACATTATAGGCCTATTATAAGATTTTAA
>CAIGQW010054166.1:788170-803347 GCA_903798125.1 Danio choprae | reverse complement strand
CCTCACAGTGGCGCAGTGGGTAGCACGTTCGCCTCACAGCAAGAAGGTCGCTGGTCGCTGGTTCGAGCCTCGCCAGTTGGCGTTTCTGTGTGGAGTTTGCATGTTCTCCCTGTGTTGGCGTGGGTTTCCTCCGGGTGCTCCGGTTTCCCCCACAAGTCCAAAGACATGCGGTATAGGTGAATTGGGTAAGCTAAATTGTCCGTAGTGTATGAGTGTGAATGGGTGTATATGGATGTTTCCCAGAGATGGGTTGCAGCTGGAAGGGCATCCGCTGCGTAAAACATATGCTGGATAAGTTGGCGGTTCATTCCGCTGTGGCGACCCCAGATTAATAAAGGGACTAAGCCGAAATGAAAATGAATGAATGAATGAATATTGAAAAATTGTGACAAATGTGTTCGTTAAATGTAAAATATGATAATTTTGTTAAGAATGCTGTAGATTTGGTTATAATTTCAGTAAAATCTGAATATTGATTTTTGTATGTTATATAACTGATAATCTGTACAAATATGGTGCAATATAGTGCATGATTTGTTCAAAACTGTTAGTGGATAGTGAAAATGTTGTAGAAGTGATCATTTGATTTATGGAAATAAAGTGTTGCATATTGATATTTATCTGTTTCCTACCTTGTTAAATTATCGTTGATAATTATTGTGAGAAATCATTAACATGATCAGTGTCTTCACATGCCCCTCACAGCAAGAAGGTCGCTGGTTTGAGCCCCGGCTGGGTCAGTTGGCATTTCTTTACAAGATGAACAAGATTTCTGGCTGTGTTGTGAGGGAGGTAATGTTGGTGCTACTGTCAGTGATGACTGTTTTAATGCTCAAGTAAGATTAGATTAAATCTGATCAAATAAACCACACACATACGCCTTGAAGGTGGGTTCACCCTTATCATTATTTACTCACCTTTCACTTGATTGTGAATTTTTCTTGCATTGACCACACACACACACACACACACACACACACACACACACACACACACACACAAAAGGTCATTTTGTAAAAATGTCTCTGCAAAATTGTTGCAAACAATTCATGTTGAATTTAAACAAATTAAATTTAGTAATGTTCAACTTAATTTGTTTGTTAAAATTCAGCCCAAATAAATTGTTTACAACCACTTAATAAAAAAGTAAATCCATGGAATTATCTTTAAATATATATATTTTTCAGGGTAGGAGAACCTCTTCTTAAAATGATCACCTCTTCTTTATCTTTAGACCATGTTCCAAACCCTTTCAAGCAAGCTGTTAAAAACCCTTTTAAGCCCTTTTATTAAGAAACCACAACTTGATCCTTGCAACTTAACTATACGTCTATGCGCCTTTCTAGATGAACAATTTCAAAAAGTTTTTGAAGTGTTTCAGTCAGGTTTCAAGCCTCATCACAGTATAGAAACCGTGTTAGTAAAAATAATCAACAATTTACTCTTAGCTGCTGAAAGAGGCTGCATCTCCTTCCTAGTTTTACTTCATCTCAGTGCTGCTTTCAACACTATCAATCATGATATCCTCATAGATTGCTTAAATTTTACAGGTGTCCAGGGACAGGCTTTACAATGGTTTAAGTCATACTTAACTCACCGTTACCAGTTTGTAAATATAAATGGACAGTAAAGTCAGGCCAGTAAGATATGGGGTGCCTCAAGGATCAGTTTTAGGCTCTTTGCTGTTTACAATATACATGCTACCTCTGGGAGACATTAGAAGGCACTGGATCAGCTTTCACTGCTATGCAGATGATACTCAATTATATATTTTAACAAAACCTGATGAGACGTAATGAATGGAGGAAGATCAAACACATTTCATTGTCACAAACTTTTTAAGCAGCCTCAGAAACCCACAAAATCACCCACTGGGAGGTCATAAGTCACATACCTAAGCTCCAGGTTACCATGGTAACAATCAATAGGCAAGCCTCAAAAACCTTTCACACTTACACATGAAAAGATCTGGACTTTTTTTTAAAATAGCTATTTCTATATTCTAGAATGTATGTAATGTTGCCATGTATGTTCATGTTCTTTGTGACATAAGTAGACTGCTATGTGCTAAATCGTCTTTATTGATCATTTACAGGCGGTATGTCAATTTTCTTGGTATTAAAACCCTTGGAAGTATTGCTTGATTGCTTAACACTCAAACAACATCACAGAAGTGTTTGGTATGTAAGCACAGCTAATGTGGTTTAGAGAACAGCTGTATGCAATGTATTTTAGTACTTACAACACATGTTGAGATTATAAAATCTTACAAATTTTTCTTTGACCACTACTCACCAAGCATATGTAAATCACAAGTCTTAAACAAAGAGCCATAAAACAGGCTAGAAGGCAACATCCCATTGGCTTACTCAACTCCTGAGTTCATGACATCAGCAATCCTGTTTAAGGAATTGAACAACCACTCCTCTTACATGCTCTTGCCCTTTTTACTCTTTGCCTCTTTACGCTCTGACCCTTACTCTTCTTCAACTCTTCAGTTGATCATCAGCCAAAATGTGACCTGGGGCCTTAGGCCTCACCCTAGCTGAGGCCAGGCTTCAGCCTTCTCACTCTTCAGAGACTTTCAGCATCAAGCCAAGTCTCTATTCTGCACCATTTCAACTCATAACCTAGCTGGAATGCTGATCAACCGATCAGAATGGGGAAGGACCAGCAACGACTCATCTAGAAACTTCCAGGCCAGAACACACTGCGTAAGCCACATACAAAAGAACTATGCGAGTTTTATTTAGTTATCAGATATGCTAGTTTATGATTCCCTTTGTTAAAACAAGGTGATTCAGTGTTCTTTGATGATTGGTTTTAGGTTATGGACGTTGAATTGCAACCCTCTCTCTCTCTTCACGGGGTTCTGTTCTCTTTGCCTCACTATCTCTCTTTCGAATACATGCATGTTGTAAAAAGATGTGTTCTCTATACCTTTTTGTTACCATTATTAAACATTTGAGCCCACACGGATCACTTGTATTTACCCACAGAACAAGTTACTTCAACTCAAAGATAAAGCAACAGGTTGTACTAATCCATTAATGTAGTAAGACTAATTATTTTTCCAGACTAGGAAATTACTTGATCTTTAAATTAATAGACAAATAAATTGTAGGCTCCAACAGACAAGCAGTTCAATTTAATGTAATTTTAGTTTGGCTACGATTAACAAGAAAGTCAACCCAAATACTCATAATTAAATAATAACTTGTTATTATTATTAACATTCAAAATTTTACGAGCTTAATTTGCTACAGACGTCTGAACTATCTAAGCTGAGTGTATTAATGATGTAAAACGGAATAATTGCATTTTATGTTTTCTTGTAATGTTTATTTACACAGTGTATTTTCTATATTTTCAGTTTTACAGTAAACAATAATTACCAAGAAAAGTACGCCTTGGGACTTTATTCTAAATGTTTGCTATCTGTCTAATGGAGCACAGTCATGTTCTATAAGGACTGAATAAATAAACTCAGCTAGTGCAAAATGCAGCTGCCAGAGTTCTTACCAGGTCAAGAGAATATGACCATATCACCCCAATTTTATCCTCCTTACACTGGCTGCTATAATTTAAAATAAATATTGCTTTTTACCTATAAAGCTTTAAATAATCTAGCTCCTGTTTATCTAACCAACCTTGTCTCGTTACAATCCAACCTGCTCTGTGAGATCTCAAAACTCAGGGCTTCTGGTAGTACCCAGAATAGCAGTCTACTAAAGGAGGTGGAGCCTTCTCATTTATGGCTCCTAAACTCTGGAATAGTCTTCCTGATGATGTTCGAGGCTCAGACACACTCTCTCAGTTCAAAACTAGATTAAAGACCAATTTCTTTTAGTAAAGCATACACACATAACGATATGATGCATGAGTGTGCTCCATGCAGGTGAGTGGGCATGACAAAACAACTGTAGGACACACTCCTCCTGTCTTAATGCACCAGGCATTTTGTTACAAATACTCATATGATTTATATGTTTGTTTCTATGTTTGTTTATACAACACTTATTTGTATGCATAGCACTTCATTTTCACACTGACATTTAATATCTCTTGTTCAATTACATTATGAAGAGCAGCTACGCTAATTATTTTTTTTGTTCTCCATTTCCACCTGGGGATGCCCATCCCAAGGCCTACAGAGATTGTGCAGCACTATTCATGAAATCCAAGACCTGTGAAGAGACGATGTCAACCATCACGGACTTCAAGGACAACACATACGAAGAGATAAAGCCAACCATCGAGGACTTCGAACAACACATACACCTAATACACTTCTTTAAATGTACATCACCTATACGCTATGAAATTAAGGTTAATGTCTGTATATAACTTATATTTGATTGTAACTTTAACTTAATTTAATTGTAATGCTAATGTGCACCTTTTGTAAAGCTGATTTGAAAATTATTATTGTAAAAAAAAGCACTATACAAATAAATTTTAATAGAAATTTTCTTGTGTTAAACAAGAAAGAAGAACTTGAGGGTAAGTACATAGTAAGTAAATTACAATTTTGGGGTTAACTATCCATTTATCAAAATTTAAAATCCCAAACTCTGTCTTGACTGATCATGAATGCCCTTCATCTGGTCTAGATGGATAAGGACTAGATCGAGATTGTTCACCCCAGGATAAGGGAGGCAAAGACATAATAACATAACCTAGATGCCATTCTTATATGAAGAAACAAGTACTTTGCAGTTCTTTGCAGAAGTCTTTGCAGTTCTTGTTTCCCTAATTAATGCAGTCTAACAATCCTTCATGGTATTAAAAAATAAATATAAAATAAAGATCTGGTTGTGTGTTATTGTACAGTATACTAACCAAAGAGAAACATGCCTTCAATGTTGATTTAAACTGACAGTTTTAAACAGCTTCCCATAAAATGCTATGAAAACTGTTCAAGAGTGGGATAAGATAGAAACATTTAGATATATTAATTTGATTAAGAAATAATCAAGATACAATAATATAAAAAGATTATAAGAATAATGCCTATTTGAAAATGTTTTGATTGATTATCATTGATATATTACTAACAAACAGCTAAAAAATAAATAAATAAATCCTGAATCCTGTTATGAACAAATGGTTGAGATCTGATGTTTTTACAAATCAAGGAAAATGGATAACGCTTAGTTCAAACAAACATACTTTTATTTCATTAAATTGGCCTGTAAGCAGTACAAGTGTAACATCCTACCATTGGTCACATATTTCCCACAAGACTAGACTGATATAAAACATTTTACTCCTCTGAATATAGAAAATAAAAATGTTATTAAATAAACCAATTCAATCTGAAAGGACCGTTATGGTTCCCTAAATGAAAAACAAACAAAAAAAAAAAACCACACCATACATATTTCCCTCAGTTCAGAAAGACTTGCTGTCTCTGCCTCATGCATTTTAAATAATAAATATGTGAAAGCCATTAAATCAGAAATAAAACAATATTAAGCTATCAGAGTTGACTCTACAAAAGTCTAATTTTAGATTTATGGACATGAAAATTAGTTAGTTACTTATTCATGTCATTTCAAACCAGCATGACATTTTTTCTATGGAACACATACAAAGAATTTTTACCTTTTCCCCTTAATCTGATGAGGGCAATTAAACATTCGACTGAAATTATTCAGAAGTTCTCCTTTTATGTTAAAAAAAAAAAGAAAGTTACAAGTTCAGAACCACCTGGAGGTAAGTAAATGATAGCATCTTTATTTTGGTGTGACAAGTTTCTTTAAATTGGTTCAAACAAGTTTTTTTACAGTCCCAATACATTTTTCTGGTACATAAAAAAAATGGTGAAAATTAGGCTCTTATACTCAAGTGTATAAATAAACACAGGCTGAGCAAATCAACAGCAATTCTGGAATGAAAAGAAAAATAATTAAATGAGGACAAAACAGCAAAAAAAAAATTGGTGTACTTTGCATATCAACATTGCAGAGTTAAGACCAGTGTTGTGTTGGAGAGATGACATTTGCATTAATTATATATTGTCTCCCATAAACGCTTAATTTACACTATGGTAAAGAAAATTATGTTGCAAAGAACACATTTTTAACCTACATTATAAGCAAGATAATTTCGTAGAGTTTGTGGGCAGGTGAGAACAAACAATGAGATAATTCCACATTCTCTAAAAAAATCATAAACTCCTTAATGAGTTGTGTTCACAAAAGCAGTCCTCAAATAAAAGTTGGTGAGTGTGTTTTGTGTGTTGGTGGTCATTTTGTCCATTAAAAGAGGATAAGAGTTCAAAAGACAGAAATTAGGGCAAAGACTCCATAGAGCAGGGCGCAGGGATAGGCCACCAGCAGCTGCTGCCCATCCATCGCCAAGGCAGAGATAAAGATCTTGGAGGCTGAAAAACTGCACCAACCAATGATGGCGGCAGTTAAAATGATACCCATTATGCCCCTGGGAGACAGAAAAACAGACATTAGAATGGTCTATTTTGAATAAACTTAAATGAGCTTTAAAACAGCATTAAACAAAACTACTCATGTATATAAAATATTTTGATTTCAAAACTGTAAGACAGGGGGGTGTAATAAATTGCTTGAAATATTAAATTACTATTATTAAATATAATATAATTTTTTGTTTGTTTTAAAGAAGTCTCTTCTGCTCACAAATGGTGTATTTATCAAATAAAAAATTTGAAGAAAAATATTTTCAATTATTACAATTAAAATAACTCTATCTTAAAATATTTAAAAATGCAATTTATTCAAAGTTGAATATTTAGCAGTCATTACTCCAGTCTTCATTGTCACATTTTTCAGAAATCACTAACATGAACCCTTTTTTGCTATTCCAGTCAGTTAGTCATGAATATATATTTAGTCGTTCAAATGTTTAGGTTAAGTGTACAAAAAATTATAGTTATATAATTCGAATAATTATAGTAATAATAGTAGTAATAATAATAATAGCAGTAATAATAATAATAATAATATTAATAATAATAATAATAATACTATAGTTATTATTAAAGTGACAACATTTTTAATGTTACAATATTTTATTTAAAATACATATAGTACTTAAACTTTCTAATCTATTACCTTTTTCAGTATTTTCTACAATTATAAATCTTAAGTACAATATGTATTTGGAATAATTTCTTGTAACATTATAAATGTAGCTTTCCACAAATGTTTTAAACCGCAAACATGGTTAGGAACACAACATTAATAATAACAACAACCACTTTCAATGAATTGTGTCATATTTCTTTATATGCTAATATGCTAACCAAGGACTAAAGTAATGCAATCATTAAAAATTCAGCTTTGAGTCATAGAAAAAACAAAATATTAATAATTTGAGTTAATGGCAAACCTTTATAATGTATACTATGAATCATTATTAAACAGTAGCAAATAGTTAATTCACCATTTGTTAATTGTTAAGGAAGCAGTTTACACATATGTACAAATGCTGTATTCTTGACTTGAAAGCACGTTTATTGTGCTTAATGATTGTATTTTCATACTTAGTTAATGATACATTTTCAATACAAAATTTTGTATTTCATTATTTACAAAGCAGTTATTTTAAGATTCATACATTTTTCCTCGGCTTAGTCCCCTATTTATCATGGGTCACTATTCCAGCATATGTTTTACACAGCGGATGCCCTTTCAGCTGTAACCCAGTACTGGGAAATTTTATTTGGTAGGTTATTTGGTTTAAATGGTTATTTTAAGATCATTCAGAATAAGTAGGTAAATGATTAATAAACCATCCAAATTAACATTTATACATACAATGTTTTAGGCATCTAGTAGTAGTTACTTTGTATGTTAATAAATGCTTTATAAGTGAGGACTATTTATGGTTTGTAAATCCTTTATAAATGAAAATGGTGGTTATATTCTAAAAAGAAAAAAGGGAAAAATATTAATTTCAAGATACACAAATGAAACTATCAATTAAATAATGTGTTTTTGCAATCTTATCTAAAAATAAAATTACAGTAAAGTGTAGATATTGCTGAGTAACATGGAAATGTTTTATCATATTGTTAAATTATGATATTGTTGTTTTATCAAATTTCATGTTATATGTTGACACCTCTGTCATTCAGTATGTTTAAACTGTACACATTCTATTTTTAGATAAGATTGCAAAGCATAAATAGTCCTAATTTTAGATTAGGTCAAAAAATGGCATGAAGTTGTCTTAAATCATTTATTAACACATACAGTAACTATTACTATATGCCTGAACAATAAGATCGATAAATGTTTATTTATAGTTTATTAATCATTTACTCATTCTGAATGATCCTAAAACCCATCAACTACAGCATTTGAAGCTGCAGTTATAAACTGCTTACTAATGTCTATTAGTGTAGAGTTAATGCTGAACAAATGATGAATTAACTATTTACTAATGCTAAATACATTTTCATTTCACATAATACAGTTGTATTAGTTATGTTAGTTAATTTATGTCCTAACACGAACAAACAATGAACAATACAATACTCCATTTATTAATCTTTTGTTAATGTTAGTTAATGAAAATACAGTTAATTGTTAGTTCAGGTTAACTCACAGTGCATTAACTAATGTTCGTAAGCATGAATTTGGATGTTAATGATGCATTAGTAAATGTTGAACTATGCTTTAATAAATGCTGTATATACATTAACTGTATGTACATTAACTAACGAAACCTTATTGTGTAAACAGAAAGCGTTACCAAAATAACTTCTATATTCCACAAAATTTCATTTTTTACAGTATTTATTTCATTAAAGACAACATTTATTTAGACAAATTATTACATCCATTACATTCATCTAAAAGTTTCAATTAAAATAATTAGTTTTGTACTACTGAGATTCGAAAAATTTTCAAAAAGTAGACCATGAAACTTACTGTAAGGAAAAGACAACACCGAAACTGGACAGGATGATCATGGGTAGCAGGCAGTATCCCAGAACACTAGCCACACAGCCAAACGAGACACCAGTCATGCTCATGAGGTTGAGCAGGCAGTACATGCCCAGACATCCAATAGCACTGATGCCATACACATAACCAAACTGGATCTTACCTGTCTAAAATGGGGGTGGGGGGAATCATGTCATTGGTTTGCAGTTTTACTAGTGATTTGCACTTTTATTTGCAAAGTCAAGCTACACATCAATATTACAGCACACACTTAAAAAAAGAAAAGAAAAAAAGAAATACAATATGTTTTAACTGCATTTGTAAATAATGTAGGAATGAAAAATATTATATGCATTTGTTTACATGGCAAAACATGTCTTTTTCACCAAGAAGGTCCATACAGACTTCAAAGGCAGATACTGATAAGATCAGGGCCTGGTGTGTGGACTTTGGGAGTTTTACGATATGGTCACATGTTGATTGGTCAGTTTAAATGTCTCAGCATTTGGGCTTTGTTCACATGGTCAAGAGAGATACAAAAGGGTTGGTAAAACTTTGCTCTGTCTCTTTTCCTGCTCTGTGTAACCATAGAGAATTATTGTTATTAAATCATTTCATTTTCAAGTATTTGTGAATTACTTTTGATTTAACGTCAACACCTAATTGCTCCTTATTGCAATACAATACAATCACATAACAGCAACGCTCTCCCACATTTATAGCTATTAATACTGCCCTTATTCCGTTTTTGGTATAAGATTGTAGAAGGATGGTTTGACTAGAAATGTAGTTTTTCACGATCATACTGATAACTTTTTAGTCATTCGGCAAACTACAGTTCGAACCGCTGTAGTTAAAAATACCATTCCTTACAATAACATGTGCTAATATAACAGCTGATTCAGATCATTGGCTCATTAGTAGAGAAATCATTAGCAGAAATGCAATGTGCAGAGTGGTGGGCCCATAGACATTATAATAGATAGCTAGACGCGATAGATAGATACGTCAATACTTGCAGTATGTAAGATGGACACTAGATATTGCACTCGTAGTTCTAGTTCTAGTTCAAAACAATTTCACTTGGCCCCTTCTCTGACTCCACATAAGCGCAGGTTGCTAGATTGATGACACCAACAGGAGCATGCCTGACAATCGAGCTTACACAGTGTCCTAACTAAAAGCAACAACACGCGATAGAAGGAATATTTTCCATGTTAAAAGGAGTTTTTGTCCTAACCATAACCTGGAATTTCTATTTTAGAAACAGCTTCTATTTCTCTGAACAACAGGATAAAATATGACAACGATCACCTCAGGTACTCCTCGTACTTTATTCAGTGTTAAATGCTAATAATGTGAGTTTGAATGCCATTTTACGTGAAATTTATTGCCATAATAAAACCAATAGCAGATAGCTTGCCTCAAATCTTTAAAATAAAATAAGCAGTTTGAAATTAAACTTTAGAAATGTGACTTGGAGCAAGTCAACAAATATTATTTGGACTGCAGTGCACCATTCTGTGCTTCTGAATTACTGTATATAAATGTTTCTGTTGATTATCATTGCAAATCTTGTTGTGTGTTTATAGGACACAATGTTAATAGTAACCTGCTCACCTACGTTTGTTTACATATGTAATATTTGTATTATTTACTAATTAAAAACCACCTCATGTAAAACTCTGTCTGTCTGTTAGATGTTAAAATGAGGAGTGCAGATGAACAATGTTTTTGAAGTGTTTCAGTCAGGTTTCAGGCCTCATCACAGAACAGAAACTGCATTAGTGAAAATAACCAACGATTTACTCTTAGCTGCTGACCAAGGGTGCATCTCGTTATTAGTTTTACTTTATCACAGTGCTGCATTTGACACCATCGACCACAATATCCTCATAGATCGCTTAAATTCTACAGGTGTCCAGGGACAGGCTCTACAATGGTTTTAGTCATACTTAACTGACCGTTACCAGTTTGTGAATATAAATGGACAGCTTTCACAAGTCAGGCCAGTAAAGTATGGGGTGCCTCAAGGATCAGTTTTAGGCCCTTTGCTGTTTACAATATACATGCTACCCCCAGAGACATTATTAGAAGACACGGGATCAGCTTTCACTGCTATGCAGATGATAACCAATTATATATTTCAACAAAACCTGATAAGACATCTGAACTGTCTAAGCTAACTGAGTGTATGAAAGATGTTAAAGACTGGATGACCAACAATTTTCTTCTCTTAAATTCAGACAAAATATAAATATTACTTATTGGGCCTAAATTCTGTACACAGCAGATCTCACAACTTGAGCTGCAATTAGAGGGATAAATAGTTAGCATTAGCTCTACTGTAAAAGATCTTCATCTGAGAAATATCGTTAAATTACGAAATATGCTATCCATCTCAGATGCAGAAAAGCTAGTTCATGCTTTTATGACTTCTAGGCTGGATTACTGTAATGCTCTGTCCACTAGTTCCCCAGCATCCTCTATTAATACACTTTAGCTAGTACAAAATGCAGTTGCCAGAGTTCTTACCAGGTCTAGAAAATATGATCATATCACCCACATTTTATCCTCCTTACACTGGCTGCCTGTTAAGTTCCGTATTGATTACAAAATATTGCTTCTTAGCTATAAAGCTTTTAATAATCTAGCTCCTGTTTATTTAACCAACCTTCTGTCTCGCTACAATCCAACCCGCTCTTTAAGGTCTCAAAACTCAGGGCTTCTAGTAGTACCTAGAATAGCAAAATTGAGTAAAGGAGGTCAAGCCTTCTCATTTATGGCTCCTAAAGTCTGGAATAGCCTTCCTGATAATGTCAGAGGTTCAGACACAATCTCTCAGTTTAAAACTAGATTAAAAGACCTATCTTTTTAGTAAAGCATACACTCAATGCACTCTCCTGTCTTAATGCACCAGACATTGTGTTAGAAACTTTCATATGCTTTAAATGTTTGTTTCTATGTTTGTTTATATAACTGCTATTTTCATCTATAACAATCCATTTTTGCATCTCGTTTAAATACACTATGAACAGCAGCTATGCTAATTATCTTTTTTATTTTCTATTTCCACCTGGGGATACTCATCCCGAGGCCCCTACAGACTATGCAGCGCAATTGATGCGATCCAAGACCTGTGAAGAGATGATCCCAAGGTATCTTGGACCAGGTCGTATCCCGAGCTGATACTGTGGTGGTCATGGAGGAATGGAGTGCATGAGACTGATTCCTGAAAGGCCACAGTGACCTCTCGCCGGTACCCACACCTGCAGCTTTTCCACGATGGACGTCCAGCTTCTCCAGCCTCCGGTACCTAGACTGCAGCTCCACACAGGAAGTTTGGCCAGAAGAATAATGGTCGTGCCCAACAGTGCCTGGTTTCTCTCAAGGTTTTTTTTTTTTCAATTCACTTCGTCAATTGGTGAAGTTTTTTTATTCGCCACTGGCTTGCTCGAATCGGGACTTGTGGAGCTGTGCTTCGGTGGATTTGCTCTTCAGTGTTTGAACTTTCAGCAGTGAAATTTAAACCACACTGAACTGAACTTAACTAAACTGAACTTCAACTCTGAAATCTGGACTTTACTAGAACTATGTTAAGCTGCTTTGACACAATCTACATTGTAAAAAGCGCCATCTAAATAAACTTGAATTGAATTGAATTGTTACTCTCCACCGGTGGACGCATACTTTGATAACCTTTGTGACATAAAAGATGTGACATAAGACAAATAAGATGTTTTTCACCAAGGGTGCTGAAATATAATTGAGTAAACTGGCATTGAGAGGATTAAAGGGACCAAAACAAGAGCAGACATTCTAGCATGGAACAAACATTTTCAAAGCATAATAACGGACTTTAGCATAGTTTTTCAGATAATCAAATATGTTATGAAAAAAAATAATCAGGTCTTAAATATCTCCAAACATATTACAGTATATATATGCTTTAGAATAGTCAAAAACTTACAGCACCTTTAAGGTAAAACAAAATCCAGAGCTACATAGCCCTGTGTGAAAAGGTGTTTGCTCCCATTAAAACATTACTTAACTCTGGTTTAATCACACCTGAGTTCAATTGATCCAGTCAGACCCAGGCCTGATTACTGCCATACCTGTTTGTAATTAATAAATCACTTAAATAGGACCTGTGACAAGTAGACCAAAAAATACTCAAAAGCTAGACATCATGCCAAGATCCAATGAAATTCAAAAAAAAAATCAGAAAAGGTTATAAAGCTATTTATAAAGCGTTGAGACGACAGCGAACCACACAATGAGAGCAAATATCACTAAATACAAATATAACACTAATACAAATAGCAAAAACATGGATCAGTAAAGAACCTTCCCAGAAGTGTCTGGCTGACCAAAATTCCCCCTAGAGCAGAGCAACAACTCATCCAGGAGGTCACAAATGAAATTATAACATGCAAAGAATTGCGGGCCTCACTTGCCTCAGTTAAGGTGAGTGTTTATGACTCCACAATAAGAAGTTGCATGGCAAACCATGAGAGTTTCAAGATGAAAGATAAAGCCGACAAACATGACAAAGGCTCTTCTCAGTTTTCTTGTGTGTTCCATATTATGTAGCATAAAAGTAAAAAAAATTACATCATACCAACATTAAAATGTGGTGGTGGTAGTGTGATGGACTGGGGTTGTTTTGTTGCTTCAGAACCTGGAAGAATTGTAGTAACAACTGGAAGCATGAATTGCTGTGAACCAAAATATCCTAAAGGAGAATGTCTGGTCATCTGTTAGTGACCTCAAGCTAAATTGAACATAGATTTTGCAGCAGAACAATGATCCAAAGCACACCAGCAAGTCCCCTCCTGAATGGCTGAAAAAAAAAATTAAGACTTTGGAGTGGCCTAACCTGAATCCAATTGAGATGCTGTGGCATGACCTTAAAAAGGTAGTTAGGGTTAACCCTAACCATCTAAGCCCCATACCAGAAAATCCTCTAATGTGGCTGAATTCCAACAGTTTTATAAAGATGAGTAGGCCCAAATTCCTCTAAAGCACTGTAAGAGTCTCATTGCAAGTTATCAAAAACACTTTGGGCCTACTCACACTAGCTACAGTTGCCTTGAACTGTGCCGAAGTGTGATTACCCCCCCCCCCCCTCCCCCACCGCCTGTACTCACGTTGCATTCGAGGCAGAGCACCCTTATATCATCGATGATCCCACTGTTCAGTTTAACAGGAGGAGAAGCGCTCTCGCTCAGCACAGTGGCGAATGCTTTAGTTATATCGTTTTGTATTATTTTTAGTTGTTTGGGATGCAGTGACACAACAGTCAAATATTTTGCAGAACAGATCCACAACTATTGACACACCTCTTCCAAACGGGCAAGGGCCAGCCAACTAAACCGTGCCTGTGCCCGATTCGGAGCACTCATGCTTGTCAAACGAACCTGGGCACGGTTCGGATAGCATAGTGTGAGTGCACCCTTGATTGTAGTTGATGCTTCTAAGAGTGTTCCAACCATTAGGCTTATTGGGGAAAACATTGTTCACACAGGGTTATGTAGTTTTCTATGTTGTTTTCTCTTAATAAAAACAACTTCAAAAATGCATGATGTGTTTACCTGTTGTCTTTGACTAATAACAATCTTCAGACCATTGTGAAACAATTTTCACACCATTGTATATTATTACACATTTAAATATATATTAATTAGTAATGTGTGCATTAACATAATTTAAAATGCATTGTGTGTATTTCTCTGCACAAAGACTTTACAGTCCTATGTTATAACCATTAAAATTATAAAAACAACTTTTTAGATGAAACAACATTTTTGCTACCACTTCTTCTAAATATTAATGACTTTGTGTTCACCTGAACTGATCATTAAAAGTCAGTGGTTTTCAATTCGTGTAATATGGGCCCACCCATAGACATTATAATATATAGCTAGAAGCCCCATAAGCCGCTGGAGGGTATGTCAATGCCGCCGCCATCTTAATCTGGTCACCCAGCCTTGCACTTCTGTTATATCTCTAACCAAAATTGAGTAAAATACCTGAGTCGTTTGCTTATTGGGGCTGTTTAAATCGTCACAAAGTATAACTCGTCTTTGGGAATTACATTTCACATAGTTAACAATTACTGTTGAGAAAGTTGTGAAAGCTTTTTTATGAATTTAAAAAGTACAATGTTAGCTTACCTAATGATTTTAGCTTACATTAATATATATATATATATATATATATATATATATATATATATATATAT
>CAIGQW010054166.1:775060-788070 GCA_903798125.1 Danio choprae | reverse complement strand
ATATATATATATATATATATATATATATATATATATATATATATATGAATATTTCAATGTTACCGTTTATTCTCACTTTTATAACTACCTGTTTGTTTCGGCTAAGATATCAAACAGCATATTGGAAGAAATTAAGGCTTTTAAAATAAATAAATAAACACAGAGTTGAGAAGGGAGTGGGAAGGATTTAGTTTATAAACTGAGGGAAGTAGTTTATACTAAATACTGAAGGCGTGGGTTTTCTGATGAATGTCCACTCGAGGATGGAGTAACACAATCTACCAAGTCAGGTCAAAGGTCATGGAGACATTTTGAGTGGACCTGGGCTCTTGAAGAATTGGAAACAACTGTTTCCTGAGTTATTTGCCATTTTATGTGTTAAATATTTTAAAGTACATTCCTTTGTATGTAAGCTGCCAGTTTGGATGTGGATTGTACCAGTTTTTAACCAGTTTTGATAAGACAGCTGAGAGTACACTAAACAAACTGTACGTTGTGTGTGTTCTATTCATTTGTGGATCAGCATTACAGGTCTGGGGTCAGCTCAGAATACCCTAGTGGCTGTCTGACTTTTGTATGTGATGCCTAAGCAATCATTGGAAGATATTGTTCGGAATTACGCACAGACAGGTACATGGAAATTTTCTAAGTCTATCTGTGTTTTAACCAATCAGGTTAAAACGGCTATATGTATGACACAGTTAATGACGTTATGTGAGAGTATAATTGTTGTTGTTTTGAGATTGTAATTAGAGCGGCATACAAACTGTACGAGAGTGTTGAAGCTGGCTTCTGCTGATGAAACTGCAAACTATCTTCAGTAAACTTTCTTTTTAATTGAATTTCTGAGATCAGAAAAACTGAAGAACATCTCAAAGACACTTCAAGAAACCTATCTGCAAAGTTGAAGAAAGTTCTAGATTTTCTATAGATTTTTCTAATCTCCGAAAACATTCACCACATGACTTTTTCACTGGTGCCATTATTTAGGTGGCTTGCAAACCAGTATTTTTTCATTCCCACTTCTTTAGCCTTTTACATTTCCCACAGTAGTTATTAGTGTCCTGTCATCTGACAGCCGAAAAAAGTGGCAGCTAATATGAACTACTAAGCTACTGTGGGCTAAGATCTGCTCGGCATGACAGACACTGCATACAGCGTTTTTAAGAGAACACACAGCGGTCAGTGTTTTTAGAGAAATGAAAACAGGTCGCACAACTACCATTATATACTCTCGCAAATATAGTTTGAGGTTGCATAGATAACTATTTGGTTGCAATTTAGAGCCCTGCTGTGAGCTTTCTTTTTACAGGTGTGTGGACAAAGCATCTGGTTGTGCCCAAAATACCCTACTAAAGTAAGTACAACAATAAATTTACTACATAACCATTAGAAAAGTATGTTTTGCCATCTATCATTATCACATAGCCTACCCGTTAGGGCTGTGCAATTAATCGCAATCGAAAAAAAAATAAAAAATCGCGATTTAAGCACATGCGATTTCTAAACCGCATAGGGCTGCGATTTTATCTATTAATTTATTACAATTTTTATTCAGAATACGTTCTTGTGCGCATGATTTTAATGTGTTAACCAATCAGAGCTGACACAGTGCACAGGGCAATTACAGTTAAGCTGAGCGGGAGAAAGATGTTAACTAATCAGAGCTCACTCTGAGAACCGAATAGGCGAGCGGGAGAAACGAACGGGCGAGCGGGAGGAAAGAACATAAAATATGGATGCAGGTCAAAATAAAAATGATTTGGTGCCAAAGAGAAATTCAACGTCAGTCTTTTGGATTCAGGAGAGAGCATGTGTCACGGAGCAAGGTAATTTGCAAGACTTGTGAAGTGATTATTTCAACGAAACGGAGCAATACTACAAATCTGTTCCAACACTTAATCGTTCAAGCATTTGCAAGCGCCGTGCCTTATGAGAAAAGATCAAAACGGCACAAAGAAATGACAGACGCAATCACCTATCATATATGCAAAGATATGATGCCTGCTTATATCGTCAGTAAAGACAGCTTCCGAAGACTAACACTTCACAAAAGATACCAGACGCCATCTCGCACTCATTTCACACGATTTGCTATTCCCAAAATGTATGAGAAACGTAAGGCGGGCGACCGTGGTAAAGCTAGTTTGACGTTTGACATTCATTAGACATTCGATTTCAGACCAATTAAATTCTTTGCTCCTGTTATAGTTTGAGCTAAAAATATGTCAGATAGACATAAATATGTGCCCTTTATGTTGCACAAAGCTTAATTTTTCGATTAAAAAAATTAATTATCTAACCATACGAATGAATTAAACAATTCAACCATATGAAATTATACAACAAAACTAGGACCAAAATGTTCTGAAAAATTGTGGTTATTGCACAATTTTTTAAAATTATTTATTTTATAATAATTTTTAAATAACTTTTAATGTAAAAAATGGTAAAAGTCAATTAAACTCTGATACCATTTGTGAAAAAAATATTCACACAAATTCTAAAAATGTCTAAATAGTATTCTGTATGATGCACAAGCTTTGTTTTTTACAGTTATCCCTTTGTTGATTTTATATACAGTGATGAATCCATATTTCAGTATATCGTATAAACACCTCAATGAATTAAACTCTAACACCATTTAAGATAAAGGATTTAAATCAACTATAAAAATGTCTAAATAGTATTTGTATGATGCACAACCTTTGTTTTTTACAGTTATGCCTTTGTTGATTATATATACAGTAACAAATCCATATTTTTATTAAGTTGAATACACTGTAAACACTTGAATGAATTAAACTCTGACATCATTAGAGATAAAGGATTCAAATCCACACTAAAAATTTCTAAATAGTATTCTGTATGATGAACAAGCTTTGTTTTGTACAGTTATATCTAGCTTACCTTCGGAGAGAGTTTAGTATTGGGGGAAATGTGGTGACGTCACCGTTCATGCTTAAAACCAGAAATGGTGGACACACCTTTAAGAGAGCAATCTGTTTACTTAGTTTTGATTTACAATAGTTTTCATTTATTGTTATGACTGGAATTGAGGTTAGTTAATCTTTCTTTTTTTCCATGTTGTCTGTTAAGACAATTTATTACAGTTTTGTTTATCAAGCAATTAGTACTACTGTGTACAGTATGTTATTAACTAGAATTGAGGTTAGTTAATTTTAATTTATTTTATATTGTCTGTTTTAAAGAATTTTACTACAGTTTTGTTTATTAAACTTAATATACTGTTATTTCATTGTGAAATGTTTTGTTATGCACTTCTTGTGCACTGAATACATTTACAAAGTATGTATGTATGTAGCTTGTTTGTAAAAGCAAAAACAGTTGCCAAAATCGCAAAAAAAAAAAAAAAAAAAAAAAAAATTGCAATATGATTATTTTGTCCATATTGCACAGCCCCACTACCAGCCATCAGTTGCGTCACTCCCATTCATAAAGTCTCTCTCTACACTATCATGGGATAAGGTAGCATTCATTGGATGCACACTACAGAATCTCACTGGAAGTAGTAGCTCATCCGGGTACTTCTCGCCTTTTGAATATTATGAATTCAGACATACTACTCTGTTTAAATACTGTTATTCACTGTTATTCATACTATATACAACCCCTGGTAAAAAGTATGGAATCGCCACTCTTGGAAGATGTTCATTCAAATTATAAATAGTGTAGAAAAAAACATAAACAAACACGTCACAATAGTATTTTCAACAATCCAACCTTCTGGCTGGATGAAACACTTAAAAAAAAACAATAATAATAAAAAATAAAAAAAAAACTGTAGTCAATTACAACAGAGGAAAAAGAAATATGCAATCACACAAATCTGAGTAAATTTATATGGAACCACCACATACTTTGCAGCTTTAAAACAAACAACTGTATCTTTTTATAACTGCAGACTAATTAGCAGTTGTTATCAGAGTGCTTTCACACCTTAGTGAGATGTTGAACCAAGATAATCGACATATCTCATGGCTCCAACATGAGAGAGGTCAGTTGAAACAAAGGAAAGGATTATCAAACTTCTCAAAGAAGGTAAATTTTCATGGAATGTTGCAAAAGGTGTTGTTTGTTCCCAGTCAGCTGTCTCTAAAATCTGGACTAAGTTCAAATCACCTGGAAAGATTGTAGAAGTGAAGCATACTGGTAGACCAAGAAAGATGTCAACGGATCAAGACAGAAAACTTAAAGAAATATGCCTTCAAAACAGAAAATGCATAACGAAGCAAATTAGAAACAAATGGGCAGAAAGTGAAGTCAATGTCTGTGACTGGACTGTAAAAAAAAAAAATCTCCTAAAAGAAGTGGGATTGACATACAGAAAAGCAAAGTGAAAACAATTATTAACATCCAAACAAAAAAAACAAGGTTTCAGTGGGCTAAAGAAAGACAATCTTGGACTGTGGATGACTGGACAAGAGTGATATTCAGTGATGAATCACGAATCTGCATTGTGCAGGTTGATGATGCTGGAACTTTTGTTTGGTGCCGTTCCAATGAAATTCATGAATACAACTGCCAGAAGAAAATATGCAAATTTCCACAATAATTAATGATATGGGGTTGTTTGTCAGGTAAAGGTATAGGAGAGATGACAGTTATTACATCCTTTATAAATGCACAAGTTTATATTGAGATTTTGGACACTTTTCCTATTCCATCAATTGAAAGGATGTTTGGTGATAATTAAATAATTTTTCAGGATAATAATGCAATAGCGCAAAATCTGTGAAAACTTTCCTACAGGAAAGACATCTAACGTCAATAGGATGACCTGCAAATAGTCCAAACCTCAATCCAATTGAAAATCTGTGGTGGAAATTAAAGAAAACGGTCAATGACAAGGCTCCAACCTGCAAAGCTGAACTGACAACTGCAACAAGACAAAGTTAGAGACAGATTGATAAAGAATACTGTTAAATCCATGCCTCAATAATCCAAGCTGTTATAAAAGCCAGAGGTGGTGCAACGAAGTACTAGTGGTGTTTTTATTTGGTGATTCCATATAATTTTCCTCAGATTTGTTTGATTTCATATTGTTTTCCTCTGTTTGATCTGTAAAAACAGTTGTAATTCACTAAAGTGTTCTTTCTTTTTTTTCTTTTCTTTTTTTAAGTGTCATACAGCCAGAAGGTTTTGTGGCATGTATGTGTTTGCTTTTTTTCTACACAATTAAACATTTCAATGAACTTTCAAGAGGGGTTGTAGTAGAAAAGATGTGATTTTTCTTCATGGATGCTGTGCAGCATGCTTCTGTGACAGATGTCAGTGTTCAGGTGCAATACTGTCACCTAAGAGTTCAACCAGTTACTGGAACTGAAGTAGAGTCCTATTCGTTTAAAAAAAAATATTGTGAAAATTGCCAACACAGCTATATTGTCACACCCTAATTACCAAGATATCGGTATTTCATATTTTAAATATTACAATTTTTGTTAGTATCAATGACACTCCAATCAATACCATATAAATACATGAAAATATTTGACAAAATTATCTAAATTATTAAGCCCTAGTTTTAAGAAATAAAAGAAGGGACTAAAGGGTGTTTTAAAACTAGGTCTTGGCTGCTAGTAAATAACTGGACAAATCCAGACCATATGACCACCCAAAAGCTCACCATGCCAGGTATATATAACAAAGTTCATCATGTTTACAGTCACTGATTCACTAATACTACCTGGCTAAATAACACCTCTACCTTTAAATTTTAACCTACTGGAACACTAAAAGAAAACAAAAAAATCAAGCAGTACTTCATCTAATTATTAATTTATCTTTAATTTCAATTTACTATTATAGTTTCTTTTTTTTTTTTATAATATTTTTTTAAGTTTAAAATATTGTTAAAAATAAACACACACACACACACTGTAAAAAATCCTTAAAAATTGTGAAAGCTGAAAATTAAATATTGACTTAAATATTACAGCTAAATATTGAAATTACTTTCCACCAATTAGCTCCAAAAAAAATCCACTGAACTAATTTTAATTTTTGGTTCATGGTCTGAAGTTAAAATTATAAATGTATATTCACCAAACATATTAAATTGTGTTTAGCCAATTTATTAAACAGAAGTGAAATATTTGTGTTTGGCAAACAAACCTTAAAGCAAAGAAATGCGTGTGCTCATGCCCGTGAGTGAGAACAAGAGCCATTGGTTTTGGAAGGAGCAGATTCAAATTGCAATTCAATTTGGAGCAATGGCAGAAATCCAACAAAACATCATATTCAGATAGATTTTCCTTCAACAAAGTTATGGTGAGTACTGAATTCTGTATTTATTAACTACGACGCTAGAGGCAGCAGAGCATCAACGCTAGAAAGAAGAAAAGTTTTTTAAAATATAACCTAAGGTCCGGGCGGGGGCGGTGATTGATTTCTGTCGGAATCAGCTTGGGGAGCACTCCTGCGGGAGTCAGAGCTGCGGGGCCAGTCTCCTGCTGGAGTCGGGAAGGGAGGGGGTGGTGTAGACTACTGCGGGAGGGGGCCGGGGCGAGGACTCCTGCGGGAGTCAGAGCTGGGGAGTGAGGCATATGTGGAAGGAAGAAAGTAGCTATGGAGCTTGTTGGTGGAGGAAAGAAAGGTGGAGAAATGGCTTTAGTGTTGAAAGGAAAAGAGAGGAAGCGGTGGGACTCGTCTCTGTAAGGGAGCAGAGCACTCTGTGCTGAGAGGAAGAGAAAAGGCTGGAAAAAGAGAGAAGCGGAATACTTCAACGCTAAGGGAAGCGGAGCTTCGATGCTAGGGAGAAGAGATGGAGCGGAATACTGCAACGCTAAGGGAAGCGGAGCATCGACGCTAAAGAAGTGGAATACTACAACGCTAAAGGAAGTGGAGCATCAACGCTAGAAAGAAGAGAAGCGGAATACTACGACGCTAAAGGAAGCGGAGCATCGACGCTAGAAAGAAGAGAAGCGGCGGAATACTACAACGCTAAAGGAAGCTGAGCATCAACGCTAGAAAGAAGAGAAGTTTTTTTTAACATATAACCTAAGGGCCGGGCGTGGGCGGTGATTGGGGAGGGGAGGGGGGCACTCCTGCGGGAGTCAGCTGCGGGGCCAGATTCCTGCAGGAGTCTGGGAAAGGGGATTAGGGCGGTGAAGACTCCTGCAGTAGGATAAAATGTAGGGGACTCCTGCAGGAGTCGGCTCGATGAAGACCTGCGTGCGAGGAACGTGAAGGAACGGGGTAGTGTCAAGGAGAGAGAGGCACGAGTCGTGCTTAAGGGGAGAGAGAAATGAGAAAGAGGCTGTGGCCTGCTCATGTCTTAGGCTTCTGGTGGGGGAGGCGGCTGGTGAGGGTCTGCTGGGCGGCTTTGAGGTGGTAGTGGCTAAGGAGGATGTATGAGTTAAAAGCGTCTGAAGACCATCAGCCGAGGGTCTGGATTTGTTGTTGTGAGAGCCCTTTGTGGGCTGCTGTGGTGGCAGCTCCGATTCTGAATAAGTGACTGGAGTATGATTCTGGTGGGAAGCTTGAAAGGTGAAGGACTGTTTTGAGGTGTTTTGGAACCAGAAACGAAGAGGGGATTGAAACTTAGTGTTTTCCTATAGTGTAAGTATGCTAGAAGTGTTTGGAATGGGCTTGTAGGGGATGGAATGTTGAATATGTAAATGAAGTGTCCTTGCGTAATTGATTTGTTTGCTTTGCTTAATAAAGAAAGATAGAGTTTCTTTATCCTGCAAATTAGATCAGATATGGTGAGATGGATTGTGGGGATGAAATTTGGTGTTATTTCAGAACATGTCAAAAAACGAAAAAGGCTAATGTGAACGTGGCCGAGGGTGCTGGCTGTGTGAGTGGAAATGTATCCTTTGCGTAGAGTGTTAAAGCGTTTAGAGTGGATGTGGAGTGTAATAGGTTGTGGGGGGTGGAGGGGACGGAGGAGATATGGGAGTTGGGCAGAAGTGATGTAGCGGGAAGTTTAACATTTCGAAGTATAGTTTCTAAATAACTAGGGACAGTGTGGATGAGGGTCAGCTTCTGGAGCTGGCTGTCATAATCTTTAATAAATTGTTTTAGCTGAAATCCATGCGAGGAGTCTTAAAAAGGGGCATGAGCAACTGTGAATGGAGGCGCTTGTTAGTGCGTGGTACAATAACTTCGTTATCGCAAAGTGCAAGGGTGATAGAGGTGGGCATTCTTCCCCCCACAGGATGGCGGATGGTTGGAGAGCTGAGGATATGGGGCATGGCTTGGCTGGTGGCCCTGGAAGTACCTCTTGAAGACTGAGTAGGTAAAGTGATAGTGGATTGGAGTTTAAACCCCTTAGTAATATTGAAATTGCTTAAAATGCAATTGTATCTATCGCCCAAGTCAATGGATGAAACGTTACTCCATTTGTCAGAAACGTCCTCCTCCTAGTCATAGCGGTCAAGCGGGGAGTTTGTTTCTTTGCTGTTTTCACATCCAACCGACTTGCCATTGTAAACTTGCTTATGACCCTTGTGGCGCTCATGTGTATGGACATAAGTCACTATTGCCTTACGAAAGGACTTCTATACTTTGTTTGCTAGCTGCAAATTAAGCTTTCAAAAGTTCTAATTCCTAATTTTATCAAATGTGGCAGGTTTTTTTTTTATATAAATGATATAATTAATATAAATAATACAAATAAAGTATAAATTAACTGCCGTTGTCTAATCAATAATTTTTTTAAGAATGGTGACATCATTTAATTTAAACCATGCTTAAACAGCATTGCCCTTGCAATCTTAACATGATTAGAATCACAAGCATATCTGGCCAAAGTCATTATAAAAGTCGTTTGCAACTAGGTCATTCATAACTTTCATGGGAGAAGGCGGGACTATTTGGGTCCTGTGAGCTCTTTGGATGGTGGCGCTTCTTTCAGCGATTGGTTGAACGAACTGTCAATCAAAGATCAGCGGCCATTTTGGGACTCATTTGTTTACGTCTAAAAACGCTACTCTATTGAACATGTTTCAGTGACTAGTCTGGGTGACAGAAGTGCTTTCCATGGCTGTTGATGCATGAATGGGTTGTGGACTAATGTTTTACGCAATTGGATTGCCTGGACCCCTTGTAGTCGAACTACTCCATGCTGTTGGAAGGTTATGGATCTGTGGACAGGCGGGAGGCTTGTGAGGTGGGTTTATTTCGTTATTATCTTGTGGTTGATGCCAGTATTGACAGATGATGCTAGTGTCATTCTGGTCACGCAAAAGTCTCGGCTTTCGGAAGGTGTATAAAAATGCTTTGTCTTTCTTGGTGAGTCGTTATTTTGGCAAGTTTCTCCTTAATTCATGCTATGTACCGCGGGTGGATCGGTAAGGGAGAGTTCGGCTTGATTGCAATGGTTTGGAATAGTGAATACCGGCGTCTGAGAGTTTAGGCAGAGTTCGTTGGCTGAAGATTGCGGATGTGAAGGATGAGTCAGGTGGAGGTATGTAGTTGCTTGAAGTAGATGGAGAAGATGTTTTGACGTCCTTGTGCTTGGATGGAGGAAGAGCTGGTGGGGCAGTGTTACACCGGTTGCATCTTACAGGACCTCAGGCTCGATTTGTAGACCTGCTCGTATGCTGGCGAGGCTGGGTGGCGCTGGGCTGTGGCTGAAGTTTCGGGAAGAGCAGGGCTCTGGCTGAAGTTATGTTATTGTTTGGTTGTTCTTCCGTATCGATGGTTAAATGGTGCGATGCTTGAGCGTTTGTAGCGGGAAGCATTCTTCGGGACGAAGATGGCTAAGGTGAGGCACTTTGGTTATTTATAGCAATTTAGGAATCGTCTGATTGGTGGATTGTGCATTAGCTAAAGCGGGAGCAGCTGCAGTCAATCATAAGCACGTGCTCCTCTCGAAATTAGTTTATAAATAAACTTCACAATGAGAATGTGAAAAAAAGATTTTTTGAAAAATTACATCTACAAAAGTATTCACAGCCTTTGTCGTGAAGCTCTAAATTGAGCTAAGGTACATTCTGTTTCCACTGATCATTCTTGAGATGTTTCAGCACCTTAATTGGAGTTCACCTGTGGTAAATTCAGTTGATTGGACATGATTTGAAAAGGCATACACCTGTCTATACAAGGTCCCAGGGTTGACAGTGCATGTCAGAGCACAAACCAAGCATAAAGACAAAGGAATTGTCTGTAGACCTCCGAGACAGGATTGTCTTGAGGCACAAGGCTGAGGAAGGTTACAAATAAAATTCTGATGCTCTGAAAGTTCCAATGAGCACTGTGGCCTCCATCCGAAGATGTTTGGAACCACTAGGACTCTTTCTAGAGCTGGCCGGCCAGGCGTTCAGAGGTTTGCAGAAAACCAGGCACCACTCATCACCAGGCTAATACCATCCTTACAGTGAAGTATGGTGGGGGCAGCATCATGCTGCAGGGATGTTTTTCAGCAGCAGGAACTGGAAGATTATTCAGGATAGAGGGAAAGATGAATGCAGCAATGTACAGAGACATCCTGAATGAAAACCTGCTTCAGAGTACTCTTGACCTCAGACTAGGGCGACGGTTCATTTTCCAGTAGGACAATGACACCAAAGCACACCGCCAAAATATCAATGGAGTGGCTTCACAACAACTCGGTAAATGTCTTTAAGTGGCCCAGGCAGAGTCCAGACCTAAATCCTATTGAAAATCTCTAGAGAGATCTGAAAATGGCTGTACACCGTCACTTCCCATCCAACCTGATAGAGCTTGAGAGGTACTGCAAAGAGGAATGGGCAAAAATTCCCCAAAGACAGGTGTGCCAAACCTGTGGCATCATATTCAAAGAGACTTGAGGCTGTAATTGCTGCTAAACGTGCATCAACAAAGTATTGAGAAAAGGTTGTGAATACTTATGCAGATGTGATTTTACAGGTTTTTTATTTTTAATAAATTTGCAACAATTGAAAAAAATATTTTTTCACATTGTCATTATGGGATATTGTGTGTAGAATTTTGAGGAAATAAATGAATTTGTTCAATTTTTTAATAAGGCTGTAACACAAAAATGTGGAAAAGTGAAGCGCTATGAATACTTTCCGGATGCACTGTATAAGGTTTAATTGCCACACGGATGAATGACTTCCTGTGGCACTCAATGGTGGATTTCGGTGGAATAAGTCGTTCACTTTGGGTGGAATAAATCATTCACTAGCTCCTGTGCCCTAGCAGCACATCATACAGGGGATGTGACTCATTATTCAATACTGCTTATACAATTAATTGCTTGTATTTTGCTATTGCTATTGCTTGTACTTTTTGCAATATTTAGGGGCATTCTACGTTATGACATTAATATGATTTGTTGTTGTTAACATTAGGCTACTTAATATGGGAATTAAATGTCCTTTAGAATCTTGAAGACCACTATTGTCCCTCATTGCAGGTAAATAACCAGACTTTCAGCAAAGCCTGATATTTCTGTGCCAGTCTTACTACTTGCAAAACACCTAAACTCGCTGCAAGGAAATAAAAGCACACATGCTCTGAGATAAAATAATAATGACTTGCAATAAAAATGTTTGATTCGTGAATTATTTATTTTATAAATGATCATGGGATCTATAACCATTGCATCACGGAGCAGCCATGGCCTAAAAGTTAGAGAGTTGGACTTGAGAGCACAGTTCCTAAGAATTTTGGCCTAGAAAATGTTTTTTTTTTTTTTTTTTTTTTTTTCTGTCAGTTTTATTACACAATGTAACTACAAAAGACTCAAGCTTTACAAAGGAAAATTATCAAAACTCTTTTTTTTTAACAATGCTAATGATCAAATACAATTCAATTCAGTATGCTAAGCTAAACAAGATTTTTGTTTTTATTATAGTATTTTATTGTATTTTATTATATTTATTTTTGTTCAATATTATATATTGTTTTATTTATATAAAAAAAGAGAATTAAAAATAGTTGACTTTCTTCAACAAGATAAATATGCTTTGTACTTTGTACTTGCATTAAATTGTTTTCATGGACATATAAAATATTGTTAAAGGCAAATTATTTATTGTTCATTGGCTCAATTGCTAAAATTTAGATGTGAATTATTACCCTAACTTTTAAAAAAAATAATGATTTTTTTGTGATAGACTAAATTCCCTTCACTGATGTGATGCATCAGAGTCTTCAAAGTGAGCACACACATTTTGAGTGAGAAGTGAGAGCACACAAACACACATACTGTGCATTCAGTGGTTCCTATTACTACCAGCACCCGGGGAGTTGGGTATCAAAAATGGAGAGAGCGCGGTTTATTCATTTCGCCCACCTTCAATTTATGGACTAATTGTCCTTTGTACAGCTGTTTATACTGTAGCTAAATCCAACCTTATTTAGTAGCATTAATAAAATAAGTGAATTGAACACTGGGGTGACCTGAGCTAAATAATGACACTACTTTCTGTATAGTTGTCAACATTATTGCATTAAACTTGATTCTGCATCAGCCATTATTCTCCTTGAATCTGAATCAGTTATTATTCTCCCGTTTATTACTATGAAGTTGCTTTGAAACTATTTGCACTGCATAAAGCTATACAGAAATATGGTTGCTTAACAAAACAGAATTGTTTCTTACCAGGAGCAGCGTTGCACCAAACGCCAAACAGAATACCATGGGACCAGCCAGATCGGTTTCATTCATTATACTACCATCTGATGCCTTCAACGGGTGCAGCACAGTCAGAGTTTTCTGCCAGATGTGGTCAAAGTTTATCCCCAGCTCTGAAAATAAAAAATAAAATAAATTAAAGCTGCAAGCAGCGATGAAAGGGACCTCGCACACGGGCTCACCGCAGCCCGGTGGCCTCAAGATGACAGAGAACAGCGGACAATAATGATTTAAGCCGATATATATTAAAAAACCAGAGAAAAATCGCAGATTTATGCCAAACTTCCTTCTGTCAGCAGGTGGCGCTAAGACTGAGACTCAATATAGGCACGTAGATGTCTTGAGGAGAGGAATCTCATCGAACCTGTGCGTTTTCAGGCAGATCAGATATTGTTTGGTTGAGTTATAAGTGCTTCCT
>CAIGQW010054166.1:741823-759121 GCA_903798125.1 Danio choprae | reverse complement strand
CAGGAAGTGACTTGTTTTACAGTGTAACAAACTCCTCCTACAAATTTTATCACACCAAATCCATGTTTCGTTAGTTTAGTCCAAAGGCCTTTGTGATGTTAAATTGTGAAGATCTAGAGTTTTCGGCGAGGGGCGTGTCCGTGGCGGACTGAGAAAGTTTGATGCTTCGCCATGGAGGAGGAAGCACTTATAACTCAACCAAACAATATCTGATCTGCCTGAAAATGCACAGGTTCAATGAGAATCCTCTCCTGAAGACATCTACGTGCCAATATTGAGTCTCAGTAATAGCGCCACCTGCTGACAGAAGGAAGTTTGGCATAAATCTGTGATTTTCTCAGGTATTTTAATATATATCAACTTAAATTATTATTATCCGCTGTTCTCTGTCATCCTGAGGTCACCGGGCGGCGGTGAGCCCGGGTGCAAGGTCCCTTTTATTGCTGCTTGCAGCTTTAATTTAAATTTGAAGTTTTATGTGTCTGTTTGAATGAATGAGCTGTCAAAATAAAACTCTATAAATTGGACAAACAACAGAAATAAAGGTCTATTACTATTGTACAGCAGAACGTACCTCCTAAAGTAATGATACAATCATCATTATAAAATAATCACTTATTTTGTAAATAATTAGTTAGACTTGGGTGATAAAATAGTATAGAAATGTATTGATGGTACACCTTTATAATTATATTAGAAAAAAAAGTTTGCTTTAACAAATGATAGTTTCGGTCTTGTTTAATTTATGGCACTTGCTATGACTGACAACAGATGGTACACGAACAGTGATATGACTGCCTGTGATGAAGAAATTCTGAATAAAAAAAAAAAACATTTATTAGTCGAATGTAAGAAATAACATTAAGAAATAGCATTTGAATGCAAAAATTGCATCTCATATCTGGCTCAAGGCACATCTAACAATTTGATTGCACAATGACTTAAAAATATTGCTTTATTTTTATATTTATTTTTTGTTTAACCCACACAATTAGCTACATTTAAAATATTTTATAAATATTATTTACCTATTTAGCATAAAAGTTCAGTGCAGAGAAGATCTTGACTCTGTGTTGGAACTAGTTTCAGATTTGTTTTCTAGAGCATGGCTCTAGATGACGTCATTAAGAGTAAAAGTCCTTATATGGACACTTCTCAGTGCAGAGCATGCACATGCACACAAAACGACAAGAGCAAAAGCAAGAGTAGCTCATCAATGCATTACACTCAGGACAAAGATCAATTTACACATCAGCATCGACTGATAGTCATACTCTATGGCCAGGGATTTTCCAGGCTCAAAATAAGGCAAAGGTGGTAACCCCATTGCAAAATGTTTGCTGCTTGAAAAGAACACATTTTGCATTATTCAACATTAAACAGGCTTAGCCCCCTCAGTGATGCACCCACTGAGTAACCTGATGAAAGTGCCCTAGTAATTGGCTCTATAGTATGAAACATGCAACCATAGACAACAGTTAGCATAGTCAATTGTCTGCTGGGAGCTAAAGCGCCTGACATCATGTCAAATTGTAAAGTGCTAACTAAATCTAAATACCAGTTCGGTAAGATCAGTATCCATGTTGGCACTAATGACGTCTGGCTACATCAGTTGGAGAACACTAAAAATAAATGTTAAAAAGTGTGTGATCTTGCAAAAATGATATCAAGCTCTTTAATATGCTCTTGTCCCCTGACCTCTTATTGTGGTAACGAGTTCCACAGCCGACTCTCATCACTTAATGGCTGGATGTCTAAGTGGTGCCAACTGAATAACATAGGTATTGTAGACAATTGGCCAAGTTTCTACAGTAGACCTGACTTGTTGAAGAGAAATGGTCTTCATCCCACCCAGGCTGGGGCAGCTCTCCTCTCTAGTAATGTGGCTTATAGTCTTAGTGTTGGCACTTGACTCCCTGGGGTCCAGGTCAGAAAGCAGACAGACTGGTTAATCAGACCATCTGCTAGCCTTCACAGTTTACAAAACTCAAATAATCTGCAGCACATAGAGCCACTTAGACATAAATTAGAGCAATTAGACCAATTAGTGCACTATAGATCTTTCTTGGATGAATTTCAGACTTTCTCAGCATTAGGAGAGGAAGAATTGTCTAAACTGCTAAAACGTCTATGTTAGATTCTATACTGATCAAATTATTAAAACCTATTTCAGAAGTTGTAGAACCTGTTCTTTATATTTTGAATTCATTACTACTTTTAGGATATGTGCCAAAAACTTTTAAATTAGCTGTCATTAAGCCACTAATAATAAAAAAAACAGCTTGATCCCAAAAACATTTTATATTATAGACCTGCCTTTTCAATCAAAGATACTAGAAAATTTCCATCTACTCAAATATGTTCCTTCCTGCAAAAAAACAATATTTGTAAGAAATTCCAATCTAGATTTAGAGCATTTCATAGCACCAAAACAGCACTCCAAGAGTTACAAATGACCTGCTCCTATCATCTGATTGTGTGATTTCTCTTTTATTGTTATTTGACCTCAGCCCTGCATTTGATACTATTGATCATAACATTCTCCTTGATAGGCTTGAAAATTATGTTGATATTACTGGAATTGCATTGGCTTGCTTCAGGTCTTATCTATCTGAAGGTCATCAATTTGTGTCAGTTATTAAGAGGCATCATTCCGAAGAAAAGTATACTGTGGGGTACCACAAGGCTCAGTTCTTGGTCCCTTACTTTTTACCTTATATATGCTATATTACATCCAACATAATCCCACCCCCACAGCCACAAATGTCTCCTTCCTTAATGCTTAATGACTTTTACGCCAACTTTGAAAGAGACAATAAAGAACCCACTACCAGGATCATTCCTCAACCGACCACTAACCTATCATAATCACCTCCTCAGAAGTCTACACCGAGTTGGATCACCCTGCACAAGGCTTCTGGACCAGAATGTGTTGCTGGGCGTGTCCTCAAAGCATGTGCAGAATAGCTCGATGGGGGTACTCAGACATTTTCAAATTCACATCAATGGGATGGCCGTTGAGCCTGTCTCATCCTTTAAGTTCCTGGGGACCCACATCTCAAAGGACCTGTCCTGGACCATCAACACCTCCAGCCTGGTCAACTTCTATCCCTGCGCAATAGAGAGCATCCTGACCAACTGCATCACTGTCTGGTATGGAAGCTGCTCTGTTGCGGAGCGTAAGGCACTGCAGCGGGTGGTGAAAACTGTCCTAAGCATCACAGGGACTCCACTTCCAGCCAGAAGAAACACTGTCTGCACAGAGCACGCAGTATTCTTAAGGACTCCTTTCACCCTGCTCACAGACTGTTTTTTATCCTGCCTTCCGACAGGTGCTTCAGGCTCCCCCGGACAAAAATCAGCAGACTGAGGAACAGCTTTTTCTCCAGAGCTGTCTCCCTTTTAAACTCTGCCCCCACTGACTCCTGGTATATAACTACAAGTACTTCATGCATTTCAAAGGCTTTTATCGACAATTACATGACATTTATGCAGTGCAGTATTTGCAGGGTTGGCCCTTCTTTTTCAGGACCTCTGCAATTTGACTGGGCATGCTCTCAATCAATTTCTGGTCTAAATCCTGCCTGATAGCAACCCACTCTTTCATAATCACTTCTTGGAGTTTGTCAGAATTAGTGAGTTTTTGTTTGTCCACCCGCCTCTTGAGGATTGACCACAAGTTCTCAATGAGATTAAGCTCTGGGGAGTTTCCAGGCCATGGACTCAAAATTTCAACGTTTTGATCCCCGAGCCACTTAGATATCACTTTTGCCTTATGGCACGGTGCTCCATTGTGCTGGAAAATGCATTGTTCTTTACCAAACTGTTATTGGATTGTTGGAAGAAGTTGCTGTTGAAGGGTGTTTTGGTACCATTCTTTATTCATGGCTGTGTTTTTGGGCAAAATTGTGAATGAGCCCTCGGATGAGAAGCAACCCCACACATGAATGGTCTCAGGATGCTTGTTGGCATGACACAGGACTGATGGTAGTGCTCACCTTTGCTTCTCCAGACAAGCCTTTTTCCAGATGCCCCAAACAATTGGAAAGGGGCTTCATCTGAGAATATGACTTTGCCCCAGTCCTCAGCAGTCCATTCGCCATACTTTTGCAGAAGATCAATCTGTCCCTGAAGCTTTGGGGGGTTTTTTTGGAGAGAAGTGGCTTCTTTGCTACCCTTCTTGACACTAGGCCATCTTCCAAAAGTCTTCGCCTCACTGTGATCTCCAGCCTTGTGCTTGTCAACATTCTCACCAGAGTTAACAAGACGATTACTGAAATAATCTTAGCAGGTCCTTTAATGACAGCAATGAAATGCTGTGGAAAGATTTTTTTTTTCAGGATTAAGTTCATTTTCATGGCAAAGAAGGACTATGCAATTCATCTGATCACTCTTCATAACATACTGTAGTATATGGAAATTGCTATTATAAAATCTTAAGCAGGAACATTTCCAATTTCCAATATTTATGTAATTCTCAAAACTTTTGGCGACTGTACAATTGTTCTATCTGCATACTTCTGATTATTAATAACAACCTGTACATATATTCATCTATTGTAAATCTCTGTTCATAGCTAATACAACCTGTATATAATGTTCATAGTACATCCATCTGTAAATATCACCCATAGTTTTTCTATAATTGCACTTTATAACTTATACCTATATCCTGCATTTGCTGCTATTGCACTCCTGGTTAGACCTAAACTGCATTTGGTTGCCTTGTACTTGTACATGTGTTATGACAATACAGTTTGATCTAATCTAATCTACTGCTAGGTGATATTACTCAGAAAACATGGAGTTGGTTTCCACTGTTATACTGATGATACACAATTCTATATCTTCTCTCAACCTGGTAATTTATACAAAATTGCACAAAATTTACAGATTGTATAGCTGAAAATAAAAATTGGAAGACAAAAAAAAATGTCTTATTACTAAATTCATATAAAACTAAGGTCTGGCTTATTGGACCTAAAAATGTCTCATGCAAAACCTAGAATAGTCTAACCCTTGATGGATTTTCAATTCAGTCCTCCTCTTCAAAAAAAATTTGGGGGCAACCTGTCATTTGAAAGCCTAATTTCAAGCATCTCTAAAACTGCATTTTTTTGCATCTTAAAAATGTTTGCTAAACTTCAACATATGCTATCAATGTCTAATGCTCAAAAGCTTATTAGTGATTTCATGACCTCTCAGTTTGACTACTGTAGTGAGCTACTAGGTGGTTGCCTTGCAGGCCTAATTAAACTTCACCTGGTTTAAAATGTAACTGCTTGAGTACTTTCTAGAACTAAGAATCATATTACACCAGTATTTCCTGCATCGCATTGACTCCCTATTAAACATTGTATACTTTAATATCTTACTGCCCCTGAATGGCTGAGCTCCCCAGTATTTGACTTCTGTTGTATTACAGCCCCTCACATTCTCTAATCAATAAATTCTGGACAATTGATTACTCATAGAATATCAATATCAACTATAAACAGAAGATCTTTATAATATCTGGCATCTAAACTCTGGAACAGCCTTCCTAGCATAGCTCAGGAGGCAGACATACTCTGTCAGTTTAAAACTAGGCTAAAGACACATCCCTTTGTGTTAGCATACACATAAAACACCAATGCATAACATTGTTAGGACTGTTGTGCAATAATTAGGGCAACCATATCCAGGAACACGTCTCAAAAACACACTATAATATGAACGGCATCTACGCATACGTTAGTCTGTTTCTCATTATCCTGAGGTCTACATAATCCGGGACCCAGCCTGTATCCTGAGCAGATGCTGTGGTGGTCATGGAGGAGTGGAGAGCGGGAGACTGATCCCTAAAAGATCCCAGTGATATACGAGTCTCAGCATTGAGCCCGTGGGCTATGTTAAACACTCACATCACTGGCCTTGCTTTGCTCTCAAGGCTCTCGGCCACACCCACACTAGTTCTAGTTAGAACAAGCTAGGAAATCAAAGATATTACATTGAATGCTGAATTGATGTGTAGTTACATTTATGGAGAGATCTGTGCAAAGACTATGCCAGATCTACCATGTGGTAGACGCAAAAGTATAAATTGGCCTTAAAGTTGCAGCAGTATTGCACAGGACTTGCTGGAGTATGGCTCTAAAGAAGTGTGTTCTAAGTAGGGATGGGTATCGTTAAGGTTTTAATGGTATTACTACTTTTATCGATACCACTTACCGGTTCAGTACTTTAACGGTACTCTTATCGGTAATTTTTGTAGTGTTTTGTTTTTTAATGGAACAAAAAAAACAACAACAACAAACTGAACAATTAACAACCCTATTTTATTATTACTTTTTATGTAAAATAAAATGAAACCAATAATTGTAAAACAAACAAACAAACATTTTCTTGTAAAAGAATTACAATGGTTTGAAGAAACACAGTTGGAGCATGCAGGTAGGTGAGCATGCAAATGACTCTCTTCTTCTGGAGAAAAATCAACAAGTTTGCCTTTTCTGGCAGAAGTCGGGACCTTTCTTGTCTTATTGTGCTCCCTGTAGTTGAAAATAAGATCTTTGAGTTGCAAAATACAGTTAAACAATCAGCTCTGGCTAATGTTTATGATTTATCATTAACACATTCACATAAATGAGTTAACGGTGTTTGGGATTAAAAGTAATATAGTTTTGGAGCCTCTTGCAATGTAAAAAATACGTTTTTTATAATTTTTTAAAGAATTTCTTTTATAATTCTTATAAAACATTTTATAAGTTTTTTTATAATTTCTTAAGCATAGTTTATTATTATTCATCTATTTATAAAAACAGTTATGTAAACATACTATTTTCATACTATTATAAAAAAAAATACTATTTTCAATGTAACCGAATGAGTTTATTAAACTATTAATATTATACTAATTTAGAGAGACCTTATGTGATTGACTGCAAGTACCTGAGGATGTGGATGATGTAACGTTAGTAGCTAGGCAGTCGAAAACTTTGCATTTGTCTGTCTGCAGTAATGCACTTTTGAAAGATGCTTAGCTATTTTGCGGAACAAGATGAACATTTATTTCGAGACACTGCCAACAGTGCAGACGGATACCAACAATCGCAAATTAGAAAATGTTTGTCAGTTAAATTATGCTACTGTAGGTAATGTTTATTTAGCAATAATTTTCCAGTATTGATAGCAGAACCGTTAATGTCTTGTAATGAGCTTTTCATTTAAAATTTAGCAACAGTACCAATAAAGAACCGATGTGTTTCCCATCCCTAGTTGTAAGAGGGACGCTGACCTTGTTCAAACATAGTTGCAAGTTTTAAATACTTCAGCTGACCCTGCTGATGAGTTTTTTTTAGTTTGACCATATTTAGAATGCCTCACTTTTATATTTCCATGGTGATATACATTTCTGGTTTACCATATGACATGCCTCAATGCAATACAATTGAGAAATAAGAGCTGCAAGATTTACAATGCGTCAAGTTTAATTTAATATTGCTAAATGAAACTGCATACACCAAGGCCCAATCCCAAATCTATCTTTTAACCCCTACCCCTTTCTCTTGGCCCTTAAAACAGAGTGTGAAGGGGAAGGGCTTTAAATTTACCCCTAAGAAATGGGACACCACAACAACACCCGCACACGTCATCATATGTTGTTGCAAGCTCATATGAGATCGACGATGGAGACTTTTGGAGTTATTCTAGTTGCATTATTTTTTGGAAGGCAATGATATCATGATATATAACAATATAAATGTCACAATAAGCTCATAACTGTAATGTGTATTTACACCATGGACTTATTCATCCATGTAAACACAAGAAAATAACATTAAGTGGAAGGCGGGGTAAGTGGAAGAGCTAAGGGGTAGAATTGTGATTGGGTCTAAAAATGTATGACTAGCCCTATTAGGAAGATTAATGTTTCTCAGGAGGATGCAAGATGTTCCGGGACATAAGTAAAAATATTAAGTCCAGTTGAATTGAGTACCCTAATATACTTTAACATTCCACCCTGAAAGAAATATCATACATCGCTAAAAGTCCGCTCCAGGACACAGCTACTGCTCCTTCTTGTGCACAATGATGAACAATGAAGGCGCAAACCATCAGGTCTTTGAGACCCCCCTCAAATAAAAATAAATCGGATTTACACAAATTACAGGGGTCGCCCCATTGAGCTCTGAAAATATGGAAATCCATATTGATACAATATTTGCTCTTGTAAAACTCTTGTTAAAAAAACAACAACAATTTGGTCACAGTGTGGATCTTTGTGTAACACAACATCATAAAATAAAATAATAACATCAGAACTTTGTGCAAAGCTCAGGCTTACTTGTAGGGCTCATCTGTGTTGCTGTAGCCATATCCTCCTTGGTTCTGATCATCTACACTATAACTAGACTGATAAAAGTCAGTGTTGAAGTTGTCAAATCCTGACATTGCAAGTAGCCTGAAAGACATAAAGCAGAAAAATTCAATACATGACAGTATTATTAAAAATGATAAAGCTGAACTCATCTAAGTTTTGTATATAATTTAATGATATATTTCATTAACAAATTGCATTCTGTAATTAATTATTCACCCTGGTGTCATTTCAAACCTGCAAGATCTTAAAACTATGAGAATAGTTTCTGTGTGCATTGTGTATACCTGCTCATAAGCAAGGATGAACTAATTAGGGCTGCATGACATTAAAAAAAAATATGATATTGCAATATTTTATTTTCTGCAAGCAATATTGCACTACGAATACAGGTTCACAAGATAGTTTGAATAGCACTATTTGACAGTTTTCTGAAGAGTCTAACAGCATTCAGCTTCATAAATTGAATAATCACAATGCAAAAAAGGATTTTCTTATGTTTTTAGTCCAAATATCTGAAAATTCTTAGATCAAGTAAAAAATTGTTTGGTTTTTTTCAAGAAAAAAGAAAAGAAAATTGAGTGTTGACTAAAAATTTGTTTTTCATTAAAAACAGCAAAATTATCTGCATGTAGGGTAAATAAAAAAAAAATCTTGTTTTCACTTTGAAGTGTAGATATTTGGACTAGAAACAAGACAAAAATATTTTTGTATAAATCATAGAAATCCCATATAAATACAGTAATTACATACAATTCTGTAGTTCCTGGTCAGCTATAATTCAGACTCAACATTGCATATCTTGTTATGTGACTTAGAGGCACATAATGCTGAAACGATATACTGTGCAGCCCTAAAACTAATCTCTTAACTCCCATCATTTGAAAACTAGCAATGATGTGTGGTAAATGAAGGTGGATAAACAAACAAAAAAACAAAACGAACATAATAACAATATATAATAATAATAATAATAATGATAATAACAACAACAAAAAATTCTTGCTGTTAAATATAGAACAAATTTAAGACAAACACTCTAGTCTACATAAACCTTGCAAACCATGCAACCTTAAAATAATAATATACTTATTTAAATCTTAAAACTTTTAAACAATCAATCAACCACTACGTTTTGCCCTTTTGTCAGTAGCTTCATTATAAAGTACAATTACATTTTGTACAACACCGTAAAACACGTTGTTTCAGCTTAAATGTACATATATAAATATATTTAACCTGTTACAATAAGATGACGAAGAAACACCATTTCACCCATATTCTGACATTTTCCAATTATTTAAAACTAACTGAAGTAGCCAACATGCTTTGACATGCTTGTTTTTTATGTACCATGTTTTCTATGTATGCAAGTTTATGTATCTAAAAATGCTTGTAAGCTTGTAATTTATGCGTACACCAGCATAGGACATATATCGTCCTTTATCTGGTAACAACCAAAACAAGTTTTATTAGAAAGAACTAACGTTGTGGCATTGTTATCACTGCGCTTTTGACATAGAAAAACGGCATTAAACAGTACGTTTATTAAAAACATTCAGTAAACATATTTACAAAAATATTTAACATTTTAATTTGTTTATTGCAAATATACGGAGAGCTTGACATAAATGTTTGCTTTGTTTGGATTAAGTTAGCATGTAAAAACTAAAACGCTGAAACGTCATATTCAGTTACTGCTAGCGCCATTCAAACAGTCCAACACAACTTTAAACATGTTATACAGCTAAATAAAATAATCAGATGGAATGAATTGAAATGTCCTGTTTTACTTACACCGCTAATGGTCCAGGACTCCGCCAACGCCGCTAACTACGTGTCAAAAAAATTGCGGAAGAACTTCCGGGTCATTGGGACAAGAAAGACGTGACGTCGCCTTGTGCGTTCACATGGATATATATACAAAACTTGCGTGCGTCCTCTATGGGAGAATGAAAAACCCTCTTATATTTATTATAATATTATTATTTTTAGATAATAGAGTGGAGGGACTATAACGCAGTGTTTCTAAACTTAAACTTTTCATACTACCCTAGCAACATTTTTTTCCAAAAAGCACCTATTTACAAATTTACGAATGTTACAAATTTAGCAATTTAAACGTTGATTTGGCAAATTTTGGCAACTTTTAAAAAATGACTCAAATCAAAACAGCAGTAGTGACTGAAGGCTAAAGAATGGGTTTACTAACTCAGTAGAGTGCAGGGCTGGGACATTAAATTTAGCACCTTTTGCAATGTAGACTGTGTCAAAAAAATATACGTATATATTCATTTTCTTTTCGGCTTAGTCCCTCTATTAATCTGGGGTCGCCACAGCAGAATGAACCGCCAACTTATCCAGCATATGTTTTACGCAGCGGATGCCCTTCCAGCTGCAACCCATTACTGGGAAACATCCATACACACCCCTTCACACTCATACACTACGGACAATTTAGCTTACCCAATTCACCTATACTGCATGTCTTTGGACTTGTGGGGGAAACTGGAGCACCCGGAGGAAACCCACGCCAACACGGGGAGAACATGCAAACTCCACACAGAAACGCCAACTGACCCAGCCGGGGCTCGAACCAGCGACCTTCTTGCTGTGAGGCGATTGTGCTACCCACTGCGCCACCATGCTGCCCCCTGTATATATATTAATATATGTACATACATATACATATATACATACATTATATATATATATATATATATATATATGTATGTATATATTCAATTCAAGTTTATTTATATAGCGCTTTTTACAATGTAGATTGTGTCAAAGCAGCTTAACATGTTCTAGTAAAGTCCAGATTTCAGAGTTTAGTTCAGTTTAGTTCACTTCAGTTCAGTTCAGTGTGGTTTAGGTTTCACTACTGAAAGTTCAATACTGAAGAGCAAATCCACCGAAGCGCAGCTCCCCAAGTCCCGATCCGAGCAGCCCAGTGGCAACAGTGGCGAGGAAAAATCTTCACCAATTGACGAAGTGAAGGAAAAAAAACCTCGAGAGGAACCAGGCTATGTTAGGCACGATAATTTTTCTTCTGGCCAAACTTCCTGTGTGGAGCTGCAGTCTAGGCGCCGGGGCTGGAGAAGCTGGATGTCCATCGTGGAAGCTGCAGGTGTGGGTAGGGCACCAGCGGGAGGTCAGGCTGGCCCACAGGATCAAGCGTAGACTTATTCGTCACTGTAGCATTTCAGGAATCAGTCTCATGCACTCCATTCCTCCATGACCACCACAGTCAGCTCGGGATACGGCCTGGTCCAGAATACCTTTGGATCATCTCTTCACAGGTCTAGGATTGCATCAATGGCGCTGCAAATCTGTAGGGACCTCGGGATGAGTATCCCCAGGTGGAAATAGAAAATAAAGAAAATATTTAGCGTAGCTGCTGTTCATAGTGTATTTAAACCAGAAAGAAAATGGATTGTTATAGATGAAAATAGCAGTTATATAACAAATATGTAAAGCATATGAGAGTTTCTAACACAATGGCTGGTGTATTAAGACAGGAGGAGCACACTCATACATTATACTGTTATGCGATGCATTGAGTGTATGCCTTACTAAAAATATAGGTCTTTAATCTAGTTTTAAATTGAGAGAGTGTGTCTGAGCCTCGGACATTATCAGGAAGGCTATTCCAGAGTTTAGGAGCCACATGCCACATTTCACAGGCCTGAAACCTGACTGAAACACTTCAAAAACTTTGTTCATCTGTAGAAAGGAGCATAATTGGGCAGAAACAACTTTTTCTAGTATTTTAGACATAAATGGAACATTTGAAATAGGCCTATAATTAGCTAAGTTGCTGGGGTCCAGTTGTGGTTTCTTAATAATAGGCTTAATAACAGCTAGCTTGAAAGGATTTGGAACATGGCCTAAAGATAAAGAAGAGTTACATTACATTAAGAAGAGGTTCTCCTACTACAGATAGCAACTCTTTTAGTAACTTAGTTGGAATTGGGTCTAACATACATGTAGCTGGTTTAAAACCATTTATAAGTTTATCTAGCTCTTCCTGTTCTATCATTTTGAAGCACTGTAGATTAAATTGATTCAGTGGAATGTTTAATAAATCTGAGGTATAATGTGGAGCAGAAAGTTTAACATCTTCTATTTTCTGTCTGAAGCCTTCTATTTTATCACTGAAGAAATTCATGAAGTCATCACTACTAATGTGCGGAGGGATATTTTGTTCCAGAGATGACCGATTATTTGTTAATTTACCAATGGTGTTAAATAACAATCTAGGATTGTTCTGATTATTTTCTATCAGTTTGGGGAGGTGCTCGGTCCTGGCGGATTTTAGAGCCCTCCTATAGCTGGACATACTATCTTTGTACGCAATTCTAAAGACCTCTAATTTAGTTTTTTTCCACTTTCGTTCCAGGGCACGAGTTGCTGTTTTGAGAGCGCGAGTATGACTATTATACCATGGTGTCGTTTTATTCTCTCTAGCCTTTTTTAATTTAATGGGTGCCACAGTATTTAGTGTGTTAGTAAAGATAGCATCTTATGTATATATGTGTGTACATATGTGTATGTGTATATATGTATGTCAATAAGTATTTGATCACCCTGTGATTGTTCAATATCCCCTACTTAGAAATCATGGAGGGGTCTAGAATTTCCACTGTGGGAGACAGAATCTAAAAATAAAAATCCGAAAATCACATTGTATGATTTTTTAACAATTTATTTGTAAACTACTGTGTCAAATAAGTATTTGACCACTTGAGTCAAAAATGTTTAATATTTGGTAGAGAAGCCTTTGTTAACACTTACAGAGGTCAAACGGTTCCTGTAGTTCTTAACCAGGTTTGCACACACTGCAGGAGGGATTTAGGAGGGACTTCTCTTGATCTGTCAGGTTTCGGGGCTGTCGCTGAGCAACGCAGAGTTTCAGCTCCCTCCAAAGATTTTCTATTGGATTTAGGTCTGGAGACTGGCTAGGCCACTCCAGAACCTTGATATGCTTCTTACAGAGCCACTCCTTGGTTTTCCTGCCTGTGTGCTTTGGGTCATTGTCATGTTGGAAGACCCAGCCACAACCTATCTTTAATGCTCTGACTGAGGGAAGGAGGTTTTTGCCCAATATCTCACAATACATGGCCCCGTTCATCCTCTTCTTAATACAGTGCAGTCGTCCTGTCCCCTGTGCAGAAAAACACCCCTAGAGCATAATAGTAGTTCTTCTTTCACCAAGCTGCTTGGCAATTGCCCCGTAGCCCTTTCCAGCTTTGTGAAGGTCTACAATTTTGTCTCTTGTGTCTTTTGACAGCTCTTTGGTTTTGCCCATGTTGCTACTGTTGTGGCTATTTTCTTTAAGGAGGCTCTCTCCATGGTAAAGAAGACAAAGTCTTACCCAAGATGTCTTTTAAAGTTTTATTCTTTGCAAAGAAGGTCAGACAGTCATACAGTAACACAGGTTCCTGCAGAGTGCGACACTCAAAGAAGAGTGTGTTCCCTTTTTATCTCGTTTCTTCCCTCTAAAGCCCACAAGGCCATAGGTGACATAGCAAATGAATCACGTCACAGTTATCTTAACACTCATGATTCTCTTTTAGTTGTCTATATTTCTATCCCATATCCCACACAGCTGTACAGGTCATAGGTCACCATACATGGAATACAATCTTGTCTTATGATAAAAAGGTGCCAAAGTGATCACGCATAGCTTAACTGTGTAATGTAGACATAGAAAAAGGAAAGAAGAACAGATTAGAAAATGCATATAAAGGTATAAAAATTAATTTCCATAACAATTCTCTCTTTTTATCATTCATTGATAACATAAACACTAAATTCACTCTATGTTAGTTTCTAAAACTGAACACAGTTCATTAATTAAAATGACAATCATTTAACAGGTTTTCTGCACACACCATACACAAGAGATGTTCAAACATTCTTCTTAATTTAGTTTCCTAATTAAGCTTCCCCATAAACATCCCCCTTCTCTGGAAGCCGGGCTAAACGAATAATCACTGTTATTGCGCTCCTGACCGAAGTCAGACCCTCAGTCACCTCCAGATTTCAATCACAGAAATCACCTGTTAACTAAACACTATCATTGCATACTCATAATAAATTGTCAAATCATTGTTTCTACCAGTTACAAAATTACTTATACTACAAATCATTAGTACATCATCAATCACATCATTAATAAACATAGGAACACGTTGTTGTTTTTCTGCAGCTGTAACCTTGCTTCATTCAGATAACAACACGCTGTTTTCCGCAGAGTTCTTCAGAATCCTCCTTTCTCTCCTACTTCCTCGCTTTGCCCTCCTCCTGAGGTGAAGGGACCTACCTGCAATGGCTAGCATGAATCCATGTCGCCCTCTCCGCGACCTTCACCGCTGTTTCAGTGGTCAGTAGCATTTGAAATGGACCCAACCAGCGCTTTGCTCTCCAGCTTTTCCTCCTCAGATCACGAACCACCACAAAATCGCCAGGCCTCAGACAGTGCAGAGGCTTCTCCACGGCCTTCCCCTGTGCAGCTTTGACCTGTACACAGATATCAGACATCAGAGAAGACATTGATATACAATAGTTTAACATGTCATTTTCACACACCTCTGTTGATGGCAACTGCTGCTTCCCTCCACTTATACCTACGCGCGGTGGTTTGCCATAGAGAATTTCAAACAGGCTCAAATTCGTTTTTGGTCTTTTTCTCATTCTCATTTACATCAAAACTATGGGCAGGGCCTTAACCCAGTAAAGTCCTGTGTCTTCACAGCATTTTGCTAATTTGTTTTTCAGTGTACCATTTTCTCTTTCAACAGCTCCACCTGAAGCCGGATAATAACTGCAATGTGTTTTCAAATCAATTTCCAAAAACTGACCCACTTGTTTAATTGCATCATTAACAAAATAAGTGCCGTTGTCTGAACTTATTTTCTGTGGGATCCCCCATCTGGGGACGATCTCGGTCAGTAATGCTTTTGCTACTGCTGCCGAATCTTGTTTTGAAGTTGGAAATGCTTTAACCCATTTTGACCACATGTCAACCATCACCAGACAGTACTTCTTCCCTCCACATGGGGACAATTCAATGAAATCCATCATTTAAATATTCAAATGGTCCTGTCACATTATGTGTATTGCAAATTACGCAACGTCTACAGAAATTGTCCGCAAATGTGGTAAATCCCTTTGTGAACTACAGCTCTTTCATTTGCGCAACCATTGCTGTTTTTGACGCATGATCTTTACCATGAATTAATTTCGCATAATATTGAATAAAAAATGTTTCGGTAAACAAGCCTTGCCACCAACACTACCCCACACATTGTCCTTCATCACACAGCCAGACTGTCTCCATTTGTTTTTCTCCAGTCCAGTCGCAAATGCCTGCATATCCTGCAAAGTAAAACAAGTATCGTTATTAACGTCATCAGATAACAAAGTACACTCTGAGCTGTCCTCGTCTCGGGACGCTGCGACTTTTGTTGCTGTGTCTGCCCTCGCGTTTCCTGCAGATACAGAATTGTTGTTAGTATACGCTGCGCATTTACAAATGGCCAGTTTGTCAGGTAATAGAATCGCCTCCAGTAGTGCAGCCACTAAAGGAGCATGGAGTATTGGTCGACCATCAGATTTCAGAAAATTTCTGTTTCCACAAAGCCCCAAAATCTTGAGCTACCCCGAATGCATATCTTGAATCAGTATAGATTGTGACACTTTTTCCTGTCAACAATTTGCATGCCTCTGTTAAAGCCACGAGCTCTGTGGCCTGTGCAGAGTAGTGCCCTGGTAATTTCCCAGAAGTCACTAGATCAAATTCAGTTGTTACTGCGTAACCAACCTTGTTCTTGCCTGTTTGTGGATCTTTAAATGCCGAACCATCCACAAAGAGGACATTGTTACAATTTTCAAGTGGTTCGTCAGAGAGGTCAGGTCGTGGTGTACACACCTGTTCAATAGCTGTTACACAACAGTGATGCTCCTCCCCTTCCTCTGCAGTAGGAAGGAGGGTAGCTGCATTCAACCCTGTACATCGCTTAACAGTCACATTTGGCATGTCTAACAAGATAGTGTGGTATCACAGCCAGTGAGCTGTCGATAAATGCGATGTTTTTTGTTCTTGAAGTATCATGGACACTCAGTGCGGCACCATCAGTATCACGGGCGCCACCCATTCAACGTTGATTACCCCTGTCGATCAGGACTTGATTTCAAGATGGGTTTCTCTGGGGAATGTGAAAGACTGCCTTTAACTGAACCAATACCAGTGTCTGTTGCTGGACAACAACTGAAACAACGCTGTTGTCAGAGAGAGCCCCCACAAACTTATAGGGCAGAGACTTGCTGATAAAGCTTGATACATCAATTCTATGTTGTGCTGTGCTGATGGTGTCATTGTGAGATTTCCCACAGGGACCCTTAAGAACTGTTCGCTGGGTACACCTCACCTGGGAGGACAATGGTTGCTGTCATCGATACGAGAGCCTGAAGGAGCTGACATTTACTTAGGGCAAACTGGAGCCTGAAACCATGCCGGGAGACGACCTTCTCTTGCTCTATGCTCAATGGAGGCCTTTGGTAACTTTTATTGCACCATACATGCCTCCCACCGACCCACCACACATGACTTTAGTCTATGACCGAAACTAAATTGAATGGTATCAAGAAAGATTTAAAAATAAATTAGAAGGGTGTGGTTGGCAAATTAGCTTAACATGTATGGGTCACAAGGTGGCATGGGAGAGAAAGAAAGGCAGCGGCACCAATGCTTGACAGTTTATGCCAAGCCAGTTATGGTCTACAGGACCAACAGATGTGGGTTTTTTGCTCCTCACTCTCAGACATGACTTTTGAGCTAAATAATGAAAGGTAGGTCCTACGCAGCTGGACATGGGTCAAATGGAGTGGAGGACAAAAGCCGAACTAAGGTTGGCGCAAGACCAAGATCCAGT
>CAIGQW010054166.1:729223-741813 GCA_903798125.1 Danio choprae | reverse complement strand
TGGAGGACAAAAGCCGAACTAAGGTTGGCGCAAGACCAAGATCCAGTTATTGCCCCTGTAAAGAAAGAAGTAGCTTTGAACAAAGTGATTTTGATGCCCAAGAGTTCAAATTCAAATATGTTTAAATCTACAACGACGAGGTCAGAAATTAGTTATCAGAGACAATCTTCTATATAGGGTAATCAAACATCAGAAGGAAAGGGAAAGAATTCAGTTGGTTTTACCTGAGACATACCATCTTGAGGTATTGAAATCCTTACATGATGACGCCGACCACTTGGGAGTTGAACGGACAGTTGAACTACTTAGGGATAGATTTTACTGGCCAAAAATGGCTCAAAAAGTAGAACAGTATGTGAAGACTTGTGGAAGGTGTATTGCCAGAAAAACATTGCCACAGAGGTCCGCCCCATTAAATAACATTACAAGCAGTTGGCCGTTAGACCTTGTTTGTATTGACTTCCTTTCTATAAAGCCTGATTCCAAAGGGATAGCGAATGTACTGGTCATAACAGATAATTTTATGAGGTACGCGCAAGCCTTCCCTACAAAGGACCAAAAAGCGTTGACAGTTGCCAAGGTTCTATGTGAAAAAAATTTTGTTCACTATGGGCTCCCTGCATGAATACATTTTGAGAGCCATCTCATTAATGAGCTCCTTGGGATTTTGGGGATCTGAAAATCTCGCACATCACCATACCATCCACAGGGTGACCCACAACCAGAGCGATTCAATCGCACTCTTCTTTCAATGTTAGGGACCCTTGATCCAGCAAAGAGAGCTAAATGGAGCCAATATATTAGTCAATTGGTCCATGCTTACAATTGTTCCAAAAATGAGGCAACTGGTTACTCGCCATACTATCTTTTTTTTGGAAGGGAAGCTCGCCTACCTGTAGATCTTTGTTTTGGTACTTCAACTGATGGAAAACCAGAAGTAACATGTTTGCAGTATGTGGATCAAATGCAACGAGAACTTCAAGAACTTTACCGATTGGTAGAGGAGGCCTCTTTAAAGAATGAGCATAGAAATAAGCAACGTTATGACAAGAGAGTAAAAGCACAAACGCTTTAAAAAGGAGATCGGGTTTTCATAAAAAATCTGGCACAAACTGGAAAACATAAATTAGAGGACAGGTGGAATATGGTACCTTACATTGTGATAAAGAAGCTAAAAAACTGTGTATAAGTTACAACCGAAAACAGGAACAGGACGGATGAGGACACTGCATAGAGATTACCTACTGTCAATTGGAGACAATGTCAGAATGCCCGTATGCTAGGGAAGAAAGAATAAGACCTTCAATAACAAGGGCCTGATCGGCACTGAAAAAAACAATCAGAGAAAGTAGAAAAAATCCAAACTACCTCTGATAGTGATGATGAACTGGAATATTACTTACCTGAACGAAACAGAATACAAACCCAACCTCTGGATGCATGGTCGCCTGAACCTGTGAGAGAAAAAATGGGACACAGTGATGATAGACGTAAAACTCTTCAAGAGAGTGTAACAGAGGAAAGCCAGAAATACAAAATATCAGATGAGACAATGAACCAAGTCAGTAATGCTCAAACAATGGAGAACACATCTATTGAAAGGCGTCTAAAGAAAACAGTGAAGCCAGTCATTAAACTTAGTTATGATGATCTTGGCAGACCATCAGACAAACCTTTGTCTATTGTATACAAAGGTATGGTCATACATATTGGAAACTCCTCTGAGAGGAAGAGGTGTTGTGATACACTTTGGTGTCATCCTCTAGCCGAGTGTGCTAAATGTACCCAAACTTTTATGTAGCTACTTTAGCTACTATACAAATCTGATGTTACATTTCATGATAGTCTCATGGGGACAATGAGGGGAGAGTGTAGCAGTATTTTCCTTTAGAGGAAAAGTAAATACATAATTTAATTTTACTAGTTTACATATTTCATTTATTGTAAGAAAGTTCATATGCTGTTTAAAAATTTATTTGTGTGTCATGTCGTTTTTGTATTTTACCCATTGAACGAAGCTGTATAAAACCCTCCTACTTTCAAGGTAAAGTGTATGTTATTGGTTTACGGGAATTTGGGGGAGGAGCTAAGGGACTGCATGCGAGGGAGAGAGGGGGGAAGTGTAAAAGTGAAAGGAAAGCGCCTCGTGAAACAAGGATAACCTACAAATTAAGCCAGACAATGTTGATTTAATGATTTCTTTGTTGAAAACAGTAAATATTTTATTCAGTAGATTCCTGGGTAATGTTTGTTGTTTTCCTGAGAGTTAAACGTGAGAGAACGGCGATGCAGAGGATTTACAGGTTTGGATGCCTAAGTACTGGTCTGAATTGCAGAGGGGTTCAGGTTTACCCTGGAAAGGAGGATTTGCTGCGTGTAGTCTACCTGCCGGGTGTTTCAGAGGCAAACTATGTACCCATATTGAGTGCCCTAAATCAGGAGAGCTCATTGGATTGAAGGTACCCCTATTTATTTTGTTTTATTTGGCTCTTCGGAGTGAAGCGGGCAATTCTTTTTTTACTTTCGAGGCCAAAACGATCACCAGCAATGGTACAGGCCTGCAACGGGGATAGGGGACTGTGCGTGCGTGTGTGTGTGTGTGTGTGTGTGTGTGTGTGTGTGTGTGTGTGTGTGCATGAGTGGGCCCACTTAAATCAGAGCAGTTATCGGTGACATTGAAAGTTCAGTTTTTTTCAGATTCCTTCAGATTTTTGTTCAGGAAATAGGATGAACCCGATAAGACTGAAAGCTGGCACAGATACGGCAGAATAAAAATGTGAACCATACACGATAAGATGACCCATATCGTTTTTTTATATTTACCAACTTCTGAATCAGTAAACACGACTATTTGAGTAGTTATCCAACAAGATGTATTTACGTTGGAATAGCATAAAGTACAGCACAGAAGCTAGCTTATAACGTTAAGCATTTTAAATGTACTTTTTTAAACCGTGTAAAAAAGTAACCATATGATAAGACAAATGAGAACATCAGTTTGCTAAGATTATAAATGTCTTGTATAGTTACAGCTTGGTGACTTTGATTGCACATCTAATTAATAATTTGTTATCATTTGAGGTGTTTATAAGGAGACGCATGGGCAGCAGTGATGCTGACCTGGAGCAAAAGGCTTTCTCTCCACGGGCTCCTCTGTCATCTGTGCTTCACTTTGGCTCACAGAGTAACCTCAGACCTTCACCTCGTTCATCATGTAGATTATTATTTCCCCTATCTTGAATTAATTATACATGCAATTATCTGTTTAGAAAAATTAGAAGGGCAACAATTAAAAAAATATTTCTATATAATGCAGGCAGGTATAACTCAAAGACAATTTTTTGACTTCCTTTAAAAAAAAAAAAATGCCGTGTCAGTGGTTACAGGTTTTCAGCTTTCTTCAAAATATCTTCTTTTGTGATCAACAGAAGAAACTCAGAGGTTTGGAACCACTTGAGGGAGAGTAAAAAATAGTTTGTCCCGTTCAATGAGTAAAAGCACTTTTTATTCACATAGGGGACATATTCATCTTGTAGAAGAAGAAATTATACATATACACAGACACAGACACACACACACACACACACACACACACACACACACACACACACACACACACACACACACATTTTTTTTTAAAAATCTTGGCCAACTGAAAAGTATGAACATGAAAAGTATGAGCATGCAAAGCACTCAATACTTAGTTGGGGCTCCTTTTGCCTGAATTACTGCAACAATGCAGCTTGGCATGGAGTCGATCAGTCTTTTGTCCGTAATAAAACACATAGGTGTGTTAAGAAATAATACAGGTTGCGTTGTTTTTAACATATGTTTTATGAGTGAATACCTAGGTCAACTACCGTCTATGTGTGCCAGTTGCTAAAGGATATGCCCTAAAAGGTGCCAACTTGAGTTAATTTTCTACAGTAAGGAACTGTACATGGTAAGTTACCTTATACTAGAAAAAGCTGAATTTTTCCTTTATTAGAGCTAAATATTTTAATAGTTAGGCCACCAACTGTTCACTCTTCTCACCTCAGGCAGACGCTACACATCTTTATCTCTATAGATCTTTATTATTAGATCAGTTGCTACCTGTTTACTTATGGTCATAAATATATACAACCCTTACTGTTTATGATTTTTGTAACCAATAAAGCCACTCAACTGTAAATACTTTAATGTAAATATTTTTATTTCTTAATTGTACAGTTAAAAAGTAAACAATGCACAACCATGCACATAAACCATCAACTTCTGAATTTTTATTATTTACTTTCCACTTATTTAAGTGTCATTCTGTGTTCTTGTGTTGATTTGTATGCATATACGGTACTGTATGTATCCTGTGCTCCTGTGTTTGCACAAACTTGGCAAATAAAGCTCATTCTGATTCCAATTTCTCTGGACATATTTTTACAGTAATCTCAGCAGCTGGATGACAAGCATTATAAAGTCCCAGGCCATCAAACATAACAATACAGAAGAAGTCTGGCCTTTCATAACACAAAATATCTGCTACAGATCATTGACTGTAAAACATTTATTGAAATGACATTATACATTTTAAAATTAAATTAGCAGGTTAGAGAAATGATTAAATGATAGTGCTTAAAAAATTAGACTAGTTTAATAAAACCGTGTTAACGCATACCAACGTGTAAACGCGTTTGTTGCAGACGTTTTGGCCCCAACTGCCTTCCAATATAGCAAGCCAAAGAGGTCATAATTACACTATCAATCGCGTTCACAAACAAAACGCCGCATTTAACGGCGCTAATGCCATTGTAAACGCTGGTAAACACGCCATGCTGATTGCAAACGCCGCAAATAACGCGCGTAAACCTTTAAAAACCCCGTTTTTAACGCGTTCCACTTGCCACAGGACACTGTTTAAAACGCAGTTTTGATCCCACAAAAATGCGCATTATATATGGCGTTTTCTTGTAGTATAATGAGCTACGTCCGCTGATTTCCAAAGCCAGTAAGAGCAGAAGAAGTAACTCTGAACAGATAGCATAAATTTATGTACAACGTACATTTTACCATAGATCGATTCTATGTCTTTATACTTGTACAGGTAGTCTGTGGGGTCTTAAAGGTATTAGATTTTATATCATTTTTGATTATGCAATGTATGGTTGTATGCTGAAGTTCCTAAATCTGCAAATATCAGGATCCTGTGTAGTTTATGAAATCAAAGAAATTCTACTAGACTTGACATCATGCTGCTTTGTTTACTGCAGTAACCAAGGCAACACCATTATTTCTGCAGTTCTATAAGCACCAACCTGCTGAATTAACTAGATTTAATAGATTTGTATTCAGTATATGAATAATGTTTTAGTTTTGGATTAATTTATTACATTAATATTTAGTAAATATACTGTAATTTAAATTCTCGCCTGTGTTTCCGGTTGAAAGGGGTTATAAGGCCTTAAAATGTATGGAAAGAGTTTTAAAAAAAGATCTTAAAGGGTATTGAATTTCCCTCTCTGATTCCTGTATATACTCGGTTTTAAATGTTCATTTTAGATAGATGGCATCAGCAAAAATGTATTTTTGGACGGGCCTTGGCAAAAGTGAATGGGCACTTTCATGTTGTCATATCAGGTCAAGCCTTATATGCAAAAGCAACCTAACGGACTCAATACTGTAACTCTGTCTTATCTAGGCCTGGGATGGGCAACTTTAGTCCTGGAGGAAGGGGCCAGGCCAGAAATTTTAAAATGAGTGGACCTTGATGAAATAGGATGCCTACTCCTATAAATTTGACAACATGAACTAGGTTTTATTTGCTTTATTATGGGCTGTGGTAAACTGATTAGCAATTATTTTAAAGGCAACCACTGCAGTAACGGTTATCCACACAGTGGCCATTAGCTAGCTTTAGCAATTGTTTATTTAAATTACATTTATTATTACAAAATGTGAATTAAAACATAAATAAAACATTTCTTGACTTTCTTGTGAAATTATGTTGCATTAATCACACCTGCAAAAAAACTTAGCAGGAAATTAGCAAAATAAAAATGCTAAATCATTCTCTCCCAGTAGGTGGCGCATAAAGATCAGTAATGATCACCAGTGAGGAATGTCGAACAGTTAACTGCGCGGTTTTGTTTTTTATACCATATGATATACACATTTGATTAAATAAAGTGAAGTACACGTATACTGAATTAAGCCCATTTATAAAAATAATGTTTAGACCCTTAATAATAACGGCAAATAAGCATTGCCTATAAATAACTAAATAAACAAATAACATAACATACTTTCATATTACTTTCCTTTAAAAAGAACTAACACATTTAGCTAATTTTAAAGTGACTTTAGATAGTAAATTAAAAGAAACATAAACATATTGATAAGTGTTTCCCAAAACTGTAGTTGCTTTGCCACAGATCCATCATTTGAAACATGTGAGTTATAATGTAAAATGTCCACAATGACGCTCTAAACGGGGTGGAGTAACAACTTCTTTAGAGAAAAAAATAATAATAATTTTGTGCAAATGATTGTTTTACACGCACACAATGTTTTTTAAAAATCCAATATTAGTTTTGGTAAAAACATGCACGTTTTCCATATTAATTGAAATATATGTAAACGGCACATATAGGGCCTATTTCCTATACAAATATTATTGAGAATAGGCTATTCCATATTCTATTCCAAAACCACTTACAAAAAGCTAACACATAATATAACAAATCATATAAATCATAAATGGTTGTAAGTTACAGTGTGCTATTTATTAGGAAATGAAAAATTTCATATACATATACAGTACAGATACATTTCTTAATAAATACCTATAAATTAAAACCATTAAAGTATGCTATTTTTTTATTTTCACAAGCTTTAGAGACGTAACCTAGATTACGCTTTTCATAGGTCACCTATAGCTTTCATCATGATCACGGCTGCGTTCAAAATGGCATAAATGATTTCAAAGTGCACTAAGAAGGAAGCACAATTGTCAACATGAAGATCGCTAAAACGTAGCTGTAAAAAATACTTTGAAAGTAAATTACACCTAAGAGAGATGACTTTTATGTTTTGTTTTCATTCCGAGTTTATATGTTGGAACGTTATAAATGAATATGGCGGGGGGATAACTGGGAATAGAAAACAGCCAGGACCTATGCTTCTAACTACAGCTCTAGAGGTGTAGTTGCTGTCACGCGCACTGTAGGACATAACAAGGCAGGAACACGGGATTAACAAAAGGACGGATTTATTGATATAAACACTTACTGACGACAGACACGGGAAACGGGCAGACAGGACATCACGTAAGACAATACAATACCAGACAACGAATGATACACAGGGTAGGATATAAATAGACGGAGGGATGATTAAACTAACAGGGCACAAAGGATGGACACAGGTGAGATTAATGAACACTGAACATGGCGGGAAAAGACAGAACAAAGGGATCACATGACGAAAACAATGGCACATGACATGATGACATAGACGAACACTGACAGTTGCAAGCGTACAAGTTTGCGACACAGTTTGCGAATGTTCATTTGAATGATGGATTTAGGAAACGCCAAAACTATGTGACAAAACAGTTTTTATGTTAGAATTAATAATTATATATAATTATATTATAATAATAATAATTATAATAGCATAATAATAATAATAATAATAATAATAATAATAATAAAGTTTAAATAATATCAATAAGAATATCAGTACAAAATGATTGTAGGCCCTGGAAATAAACATTTCAGAATCATGTAAGGCAGGCTATAGGCCTACCATTCTCCAATTTTGTAACTGTTTTGTGTGATTTAAACTATTGTTATAAATTAAATAATTGAAGTGTTAATCTTTATTTAAATTTACCAAACGATTGATTAATCAAGCAATGTTTTAATCTTTAATTAAAATATTTAGAATAGTTTATAAGTAGACTATAAATAATTTATAAGATAAAAACTACTAAAAAATAGTTCATTATTAAACTCACTGACTAAATTAGCATTTTCGTTTTCCAGAAAAAAATCTTATGCTCAATTAATTAAAAAAGAGTGTTGATTATAATATACATTTTCTTCATTGATTATTAAATTGCAATTTCGTTTTACCTCAGATTTAATCAAATTCCAATTTTGGAATTATAACTTAGACCAGGGATGGCAACATTGTTGTGGAGTTTTGCTCCAACACTAATCAAATGCACCCAAACAAGCTAATCAATGCATTCAAGATCACTAGAAAGCTGGCAGGTGTGCTTGATTAGGGCTGGAGCTAAAATCTGCATTAGCCCTCCAGGACTGAAGTTGCCCATCCCAGATTCCCAGGCCTTGAATAGAGTTATAGTATTGATTCCGTTGGGTTGCTTTTGCATATAAGGCCAGACCTGCTATGACAAGATGAAAGTGCCTGCTCACTTTTGCCAAGGCCCGTCCCAAAATACATTTCCGCTGATGCCATCTATCTAAAATAAACATTTACAAGTATAAAGACGATTCAATCTATGGTAAAAGGTACTTTGTACATAAATATTTGCTATCAGTTTAGAGTCAGTTAAATGGTATTAGTGCAGTTAAATGCGGCGTTTTGTTTGTAACCGCAATTGATCGATAGCGTAATTATGACCTCTTTGGCTTGCCATACCAAAGTCCCTTTAAGGCAAGTCATTTCACTCGGTGGCCATCTTTGAAACGCCTCTTGGGCAGTATACTCGGGCTCGGGAAACATCAAATTTTTCAAAACTGTTTGCCAACTTTATGATTACATTACATATTTGGAACCACTAATAAACCTAAACAACAATTGTCTCATAAGTTTCGTTTCTAAACACCCAAATCAAACAAAATCTGCAAATTTTCAGGTTGCCCAAGCTAATGCCATGTGATGTGCGTTTAACAGGACAGACTGCACCTCGCGTTCATTTTATACAGATTATAAAACCAAAAAAAAACTTAGGTTTCATTTAAAAGTAGAGATTTCATGCTTAATGTACATATATTTCTTGTCTGTAAAGTAAGTATTTGCTGAGATTCCAGTGCGTCAAAGCACACGTCTGTTCTGAGCCTCTCCCCGGCGAAACATTAATCTATAGCGATTGCTGATTGGCTCCTGTACTAGTAGGTGGGGCTACATTCGCCATATTGACCATTACACTTTTTTTATGCAAGAAAGAACATTTACAAAGATACAGTATGAACAAACAAACAAAAAGTTACATAAATAAAATTCTAGCAAATTAAACAACTTTAAATGATTTACACAAAGAAAGAGTTTTACATGCAATATAATTGTTAGTCTTTTAAGGAGTTCACATATAAAATCAAAGTCTTTCTGAAAATAAAAAAGTGAGGGTGTTTCTTTGAAAATTTTAATTTATGGAAGTAACATTTAGCCTAAAAAAAGCAATACATTAATAATAAATTTACAATGAGAAAGATCTACATTCAGAGAGTAACCAAAGAATAAAATTTTTGGGGAAATACACAAGTTTGGAAATAAGAATTTTTAAATGAAACTGTCATATTGAGTACAAAATTAGCGTTTAGGGGAAATATTGTTATTAAATTTAGCTAGTTTGGTATTTATTGGGTAGCAATTATGAATGATTTTGATTGAGACTTCAACAGCTTTATTTGATAAAAAGATTTTTTTTCGAAGAAACCAAAACTGTTCCCAATCTATGTCATCAAATATATTATTCCAAAAACCTATGCAAGCAGGTAAAGAGATCCAAGAACTATTAATAACTAAGTGAATATCTTTGTTTGACATAGAACTGAGAGGAGTTTGGTCAACAAAAATGTTTGTGTTGTCAAAAATAAAAGAATCTAAAGAACCTTTAGGGCCAGATTTGACTAAAGGTATAACACAATCAGGGATTGCACCAAAAACAATGGCATATTCTTTGGGGTGGAACAGGGACACTACAGTCATCTAAGAGCTGACTAAGTTAAGAGTATATTTTTATTAAACCAGTTATTAAAAAAAAAGAGATTTATTTTTATATCTAATATTTTTATTATTCCAAATAAAATAGGTACAAAGAGAAAAATTATAATTATATGTAAGAGACCAACATATTAAAGCCTGTTTATAAAACTAGATAAGTTTAATGGTATTTTAGAGATGTCAAAATTACAGCGCAACAAAAAATGTAAACCTCCAACTGAGCTAAAAATATAATTTGGAATAAAATTCAAACATGACGTTGGATTGTTTAAAAATGTCTTTAACCACTTAATTTTAAATAAATTATTAAGTGTGTAAATATCCACTAATTCAAATCCTCCCATGGCCCAATCAGCTACCATAACACTTTTTTTAATTAGGTGAGTTTTACAGTTCCAAACAAAGTCTAATATAATTTTGTCCAGTATTCGACAGATTTCCACAGAAACATCCAGTGCCATAGCGGGATAGATAACCCGGGATAATCCATCTGCTTTAAAAAGTAACACTCTACCTGTTATTGATAAATCACGCTGTAACCAAGAATTTAATTTGTGCCACATAGAGAGTATGAGAGGTTCAAAATTTAGCTTTGATCTCTTTTTTTGATCTTTACATACAATTATACTTGGGTATTTGATTTCAGATTTGTGAAGTTTCACAAACTAATTTCATCAAACGGACATTCCCTTGGACAAAAGGAAAAAAATATTATTACTAATAATAATAATAACGGCTGAGTCTCTCTCTCTTGCTTCCCTTTCAGGAAACACAGCAGCTGGCTCCAGAAACAGAACTGGCTCCAACAACCATCCCTCCCTATTCATATATTATACTCCCATGAGCAACCCCTTGCACAACATCTCCATCTCCCTCAGTCTACAAGCTGTCGCCCCTAGAACCCTCCATATCTCACAGCATTAAATGCATTCAAACACTTCCAAACACACTGTTTCCCAAAATTTCCCCACTCACTAAAATATAATTTATTTCCCACCTCCATTCAAATGCATTTCAACCCAAATCCCTGTCCTTTCTCCCCCTATTTTTAGACACCACAAACCACCCAGTAACACACTTTTGATTCCACAAACACCTCAAGCAGTCTTTCAACTTCAGGCTTCCCACACATTCTCCAGTCACTCATTTAAAATAGGAGCTGCCATCACAATAGCACACAAGAGCTCTCACAACAGCACATACAGATCATGGGGAGGTGATGTTCCGAACGCCTTTAAAAGCCATCTCAAAGAAGCTCAAAAGACCCTCACCAGCTGACACCCTCCTTCTAGCACCCAAGGGGCAAAGGCACAACCTAGCCACACCGATAACTCTATGGTGAGGGCATGACACAGCCACATCGTGCTATCAAGGGTGAGGGCACGACCCAGCCACATCGATTACCCAAGGGCGAGGGCATGAACCAGCCACATCATTTACCCAAGGGCGAGAGCATGACCCAGCCACTTTCTCTTCCTATTCTTCCTTCTAGCTCTGAGTATCACTCAGTTTTCTCCCTTAACCACTCACCCAACTCCGGCAAGAATTTTTCCCGCCCAATATATATAGTGCCGCCACCTCCCAGCTCTATCTCCGTGAGGAGTGTTCCTCAAGCATTTGACCCAGGAGTCAACACCCCCCGCCCCCCTCCCTAGCCCCCGTTCACCTCCCTATCCAGCCGGAGTCCTCATCACCCCTACTCTTTTCCAAGACTTCAGCAGGATCCTGCCCACCACACGGTTCTGACTCCCACAGGGGTCTCCCCGAGCCTCGCAGGATTCTCCCTGAGCCTCGCAGGAGTCTTCACATCTCTGAGTAATCCAAAATAACAAGAACAAGTCTTATATTGTTTGAGATAAGTCTATCCTTCAAAAAGCCAGACTGACATTCATCTATTATATCATCTAGAACACATTTAATCTTTTTGGCAAAAATAAATTTGAATAGGAGCTTCCATTAAATTCTTGTTATTCTTATCAATTTTGCAAATAAGGTCAGTGTCAAGAGAGTAAAAAATAAATCCATATTCTGTTGAGTGTCTGGAGCAATAAAGGTCTTTGTAAAACTTTTCACAACAATTAAAGATTTCTTTATAATTCTTTAAAGCTACTCAATTTCTAATAATATCAAGTTCCTCTGCTTTATGTTTTGCTTTTTGACTTCCAGCTTTGATTAAAAGTAATCTAATATTATATTTTAGCAGCTCCCAGTTAAATCCAAAATTATCTTCAGCTTGAGCTTTGTTGAGAAAAAAATGTATCTTAGATACCACAGAATGACAAATTTGTGCATCCTCTAATAAAAGAGAGTTAAGTTTTCAGTAAGAGTTGAAAGTTTTTGAATGAGAAGATGGGTTATCAAAAGATAAAATGATAAATTTATGATCAGATAGCGGAGAAGTTAAGATTTCACCTCTAAAGACAGAACTGGATAAGGAGTCTGATATTAACCAAAAATCTATTCTAGATTTAAGTGAACCAGAAGTATTAGACCAAGTAAATTGTAAAGCATGAGGATGTTTTTCTTTCCAAATATCAGTTAAGCCAAATCGAGACTTGGTGCGTGACCCAAAATGGTGCCGTCCATCTGCTAGACAAGCAAACAACTTCGGTGTTATTTCCCTTTTTTTTTTTCCTGTTTCT
>CAIGQW010054166.1:611427-629223 GCA_903798125.1 Danio choprae | reverse complement strand
TGTAGCGAAATTAGCTCAGTTTATGAATATTAATAATTAATAACAACAAGTTATTATTAATCACGAATATTCAGAATTAACGTATAGTTAATTTTATCAATATAAATCTAACAATGACTTCGCCCGCTCGTCTGAGTGGACTCTGTAATTATTTATTTATTTATAAAGGGAATTATAACTACTTCTTGTGAAGTAGATGAATAGTTTAGAAGTTTTAGTAAACTTAATAAGCTTGTAGCAAGGGTCTATCGTTAAAGTGACCTTTTCTGTGAGGCAAAACAAAGACAATCCAACGTGGTTATAGCGTGATTTATTGACTAGTCTAACATATAACAAACAAACGTACAATATATATATATATTACAGAAAGAAGACAGAAAAGCGAGGAAATATAGAAACTAGGTACAGAATGATAATTTTCGCTCAGTTCAACCACACCTAACAAGAATCACCACAATGATCATAAAAACACCTTTAAAAGGGGCACAGCTTTGGAAACGCGTGTAAAGGAAAATACTTGCATTCACTCTCTCGTGTTGTGCGAGTTTTCCTGATGCGCGTGGACGTTGGAGATCCTTTAGGAGTTCTTGTGTCCTGCTCAACTTTGCGGTCTAAGTTGGATGGTCTCACGAGGCGCGAAATTAAACTGAGTTCAATTGTCGGAAAAGAAAAACGAGGACAGAAAGAGATTTTCTCTGGAGACGTCCTGCCGGAGAGTATCTGCCGGAGAGTATCTGCCTGAGAGTATCGCCAGTAGATGGGTTTTAACTACGGGTCAAGTCACACCCATTCTCTACTGATTGACCAATGGTCTCAGAGCAAAGTTTGAGCGGGAGATTTCCTTTGTCTCTGGGTCACCCATATGCGTAATGAGGATCCACCCTGAAGATATGGACGAACTTCAACCCAGAGCATTAAAGAATGCAAGCCGTATAAGTTTTTATCATGCACTCTGCATCGTGTGTTGTAAAATAGCAGGAGAAGCGTAACGGTACTAAACACGACACTCTAAACACACATTAAAATAGGATCCATGCATTTCTATACTCTATAACACCCGAAAGGGGTCAATTGGTGCATGCGTATTATATTTTAACTACTTTTGCTATAGGGCAGAGCATATAGATTGCAAACAAACACATTATATACCATTTGGAGTGAGTTTTGAGTTCTAATAGTTCTTGTCTTTAAATCTGGAGGGGGTTTTGGAATGTGTTTGGGTTGCCAAAGCTGGGAGGAGGGGGTTTACTCCAGGTTATCCCCCCCCCTCGTCACCATCTGCAACATAGATTGAAACCCCAGTAAAGGGGTCCCTAGCGTCGATTAAGCATTATGGGTAAACAAGGTGTCAAGCACAGGGATCTTTGGTTCCAGACTTCCTGGAGCCAGAACTCATAAAAGTCACACCAGTAAGAAATATGGTAATTTAGGGTAATCCTGCTCTTCAGCTACGGCCTGTATGTTACAATAGATATGAGTGTTATGCTTCTATTCACTTCCTTCAACCACATTTTGCACATCATTGTCTCCTGCTCTGAGGTCTCCTTGCTCACTAGTTTCTAGCTGGAGCTCTTCTCCTCTGGACTTTTCTTTCGGAACCCTTGTGCAGTGATTCAGATGATACCAGCAGATGCCATCCTTCCACTTGGACCGCTGTTGGAGTTGCTCTTATGACTCGATATAGTCCTTCTCTCCTGGCCTCATTCCATTTCCTCCTGAACACCCTTAGATACACCTGGTCACCTGGCACAACTGGACCTGGCGTCTCAGCTTCCTCACGAGTCTTCTTTCTGGCTTCCTGCACATAAATAGCTTTGTGTATGGCAGTTAGTTTCTTCATAAAAGACCAACATTCTTCTTTGCAATGTATTAGACATGTTCGCCAAACATTCCAAGGTGTTTTATGTGAGGTTATATGCGAGGTTATAGGCGAGGGTCGACCCAAAAGCACTTCATGCAGTGTTAGTTACCTGTTTGTCACTTTCCATGCAATCACTCATTAATGCAAGAGGTAGCACATCAATCCAGTTAAGTTTATTATTTTCATATATCTTGTTAAATTAGACCTTGATGGATCATCCTCAGCTCTTTCAGCCATTTCTTACAATTGTGTATGATCAATGCACAATTTTCTTGATTTCCAATACTCGTTTGACTGTTTATTAATTCTTTTATTTATTCATTTGTTCACTTATTTAGTCACTTATTTACTTGACTTATTTCCCTTTAATTAACCTTAATTACTCTAATTTATTTATAAACGCAGACACATTATTTGAACTTTATTCCACGTATTCCAACTCTAGGACTTACTTCTCGTCTTAAATGCAATAACTGTTTCTTCTTCCCCACTTTGCTGCTGAAATCACCTTCACTCATTTACCAAACCTGTTCTTTCCAAAATCTTGTATCTCTTGCCCTAAACCAGTTTTATCTTATCACGAAATCCACAATCAAGTGCTTGAATAGCCTCGTAGGTCTATTGCTGTTCCTTTACTCACACCACAATTCACTTTACTTTACTTGTCGACAACAATTCAACAATCACTGCATTCAAATATGGAGATCACTATCCTCGTTGCTTAATGTTTCCTTACTACTTCACTCTTGATTTAAACCATGTACAACTGCAATGCCAATATTAAGAAATGCTGGTGGCTTAACAATCTGTACTTCAAATGTATGTCAAAACGTTACTGTCTTTTTGGATACCCTCTGATGCTACATAGATAGTTCATAGACCCCATTTGTTGTTTAATTTGCACTAATTCATCTAACTGAGGTTGTGACTCTCTAAACACTAATGTTAGAACTGCTATATTATTTCCTTTAATGAAAAACTAATTTCTTATTTATCTTAAATGACATTATTGCATCTGGATTTCTTGTTAATGGCATGCCTAATTTTTTCAGTCCTTCCTATTTTGTAATTTCTCAACTAAAATTCTAATTAAACACATTTTATTAGTCACCTACACAATCATAGCCTAAATTGAAATAATTGAATTTAAATAGAAATGTCATAGACATAGCTAGATCTTTTTATTAATTGCTCTATTTTCTCACAAGTTTCATTAAGACCTATTTCAGCATCTAGCAGACCTGCATCTTGTTTATTTTAATCCTCACTAGCTGTGGCTAATTTTGTCTGTCTCTAAGTCCTAAAATGATAATCATAGTTAAAATTTGACACTTACCTAATTAATTACATTTCTGAGCTATTTCTCAATTTGCATGTTATATTGATTTGTGTTATCCACTGTCAGCTCCTAATTCCTTCCTGCTCTCACATCAAACTGCTTGTACATACATTTTTGTTGTATTTTTTACAAGTTAAAATCTATTTTTTCTTTATAGGTTCCTCTCTATCTGTTCTGATGTTTCCTCATTATTACCTAATACTTTTAGCTTTTAATTATTTCTTCACAAATGGTTATATTTGAAACACTTCTCTTTCAATTATTCTTTTAGCACACTTAGAACTGTTACTTTTTGGCCTATTATGTACTGTGAGTTCATTTCAATTCTGTGTTTCATTCTCTTCTCATTCTCGTCTTAATCTCTTTAATAATTCTTCTCTTTCAAATCTTGATTTAGATTATTCAAAATAAGATTATGCTTAGATTTTTCTGTAATTTTTACTTAACTTAATTCCCTCAAAGGTTTCTAATGCAAATTATTTCTTAAGTTATCAAAAGCTGTTTTTTTTTTTATATATTTATCTTTTTTTTAATCACCACCATACTTTGCACTTTATCCTCCTATATTCAAGGACCTCTGATTTATGACTAAACCTATGAAAATTGACCAAATTCATTTAAATACCAACTCAACATTACACATTTAAACTTTCATTGAACATTTCCATGTAAAATGTTTCTTACAATTTACATGATTCTTTTCTATCTATCAAACTGACAGGAGTCTGATTTGATACAAGAATAGGTAGTTACACTTTTGTTCTTAATTTGCCCACTGGCGTGGTCTCATCATATTTGATTTGGACTATATGTCTGCTGCTTTAAAGCGGCCTTTCAGACTCTCCCGCCTCGCACCCTGAGCATGGTGCTGCAGTCTTTTCTGTGGTGTCCAGACTCAACACATTTCTCCATATCAGGGCACAGTGTTTCCCCCTCTCTCTTAGTGCTGGCTTCTTTTCTTTCACCCAGCTGATGCAAAGTTCTGGTGGAAAGCTTTTCTTGTTTGATCAGTTCATCATTTTTTTGTTTGTCTCTTTTTAGTGTCTCTGAACATAAGTAGTTTTTTCAGTAATCCTTTGCACGCAGTGCCTGCATCACTGCTGTCACAAATGTCCACAGCCAACAATTTGTCCATTGTGTTTTTCCACCACCTTTCCATTTGCCAGTGCACTCAGAGATGTCTGGTAAGAGACTTCAGTCCCCCAAAGTCCATGCCCATGTCCTTTTAATTGCTATATGAAATTTATCTCATGACTTAATAAATCTTTTTCCTTTTTCCTCCATCAAATGAAGACTCCTCCCATCTATTTTCAACTCTCCTTTTTTCAGCTTATATTTCTCTAATACTAAATTGTCTGTATTGTCTGTATTTATTTTCTGTTTCTTTAATTTTCATCCAATTCAATTTCTTGAGCTTTAGCTTCAGCTTTACTTTTTTCTCCTAATCTATGCTAGTGTTTCCTCACTAGTTTGTCTTTCTTTACATTGTATTTTAATTTCTCTAACATTTTCTATACTCAGTTTCTACTTTCTCACTACTTGCATCAAATGTTCCTATCTTTTGTAATTCTTTATTATTTTATCTTTTATTTTTTCTGCCACATATTTGAGTATTTAATTTCTCATTTCCATACATGTTTTAATGCAACCGTATTACATGGTGGCCTAATATCTGGTATAACTGTTCAAAATCATTACTGCTATAGCTCAGGGTTTATATTAATTGAACTCGCATATTTATTTACTAAAAGCATTTTCATATCTGAAATACACTGTTTAATTATCAATTTAGCTTCTTACTGCATAAAACTCTTAATTTTTTCTAATTAAAAACTCTTTTACATGTACCCAGCTTCTATGACATTTCACCTGAATCACTGTTCTATACTACACAAAGATAAATCAGCATGGAGCTGACTTTGAGAAAGATGACAACAGCCAGCCTAAGCCATAATTTTTATTACCCTCAAATACAGTCTCATCCTCTATAAGCCAAATCTTAGTTTCTTCAGAATGTTACTGCTTTTTCTAGTTTTTTATCTTATCTGTTTAATATACCTATATTTTACACGTTTTACTATATTTTAAACATCTCTTCTTTATCTAACAGTGTTTGGACTTCTTTTTTTATTTGTTTTGTTTTTTGTCCTTTTCCTTTCCTTCATTTGTGTTTTCAGGTCTTAGGTTTTCTTATACATTTTTCAACTTATTTTCTTACACATTTGGTCATTAACTCTTCAGTTATCAATATTCTTGAAAGTTTTCTCTTCTAACTTTTCCTTCTTTTCAAAAAACTTATCTGTTATTTATTCATACTAGTGAATGTATTTATTTATTAATATATTCTTTTACTCCATACTCCCTTTATCTCCATAAATGTATTATTATTCCTTCATTTATATTTCTTAATAAGTATAGCTTCAAAATGACTTTATTTTATCTCATATAACTATATTAATAATTATATCTTACTCCATCATTGGCATGTCCTTATTTCACTTATCTTACTATACTACTTTATCATATATCTATCATTTAAAAACATATAATCCCATTATTATTAATATGTTAAAGTCTGTTATTATTTTATTTAATATCCTCTCTTCTTCTGCTTCTGTCTGCCCTGTTCTGTAAATAGACAGAATTTATTTATTTTTCACCCATTGACACCATAAATATTCCTCTTCCCCCTCCTCAAACAGACTCTAGTTCACCTGATGTTATGTCAGGAATTTCAGTCCACTCTGCCTGTTGTTCTTTTCTTAACATATACACAACTTAAAACACAAACATCATTTCAGAAAAATGTTTAACTAGTATATTCTTCTGCCTTTTCAGTCTGTGTCTTTCAACTGCAATATGGTCTATTAGTTTTAATTTAGGAGACTCCTCCTTTATACTATAATCTCTTCCCTAAACAGCACCAATCCTATTCTTATTGTTCTCAATCACCCCACATATGCAATTCTCCTTTTATATTATAATCTACTATAATCATTCTTTTAACCTACTCCTTGTTGAAAACATACCTTTAAACACAATCACACTTCTACTCTTATTTTTTTTTTTTCCTTCTCATTTACTCCTCTCCAACACTCAGTGTAACATGAGCTGCGTCCCCTACTCTCATTCCAGTCATGGAGGAGGAAGGGAGACTTCTCTGCACACCAATATGGACTATTTTGCCTCAACCTGAAGCAGGCAAATACACAAACACATACAATTAAATAAATACACTACACTACACTCCTCTTAAGTGACCTGCCCGAGCAGCCTCTAACTTTAGAGCGGTAACCACAGGATTTTCACTACACTCCTCTTGAGTGACCTGCCTACCCATGCAGCCCTCTGCTTTACCTAAAACAGAGCGGTATCGTAGGACTTTGCGCGCTTCTCTCTACTTTAATCTGCTTTAATCTCTTAACTGTCACCACACATTAAGAACTCTCTCTTAAAACTTATAAATGCTCTATGCATATTCTACATCATTAAAAATTTTCCAAATATGAGTAACAGTTACTAGTTAATGTTTTTCCTATCCATCACAGGCCCACTTAGGTAAACACAGATCATTTGCATGCAAATTACTCTTTTTCTTCTGGTATTCAAAACCCCTTGTTTCTTTTTTATCTTTTTACGTTTATTTTTACTTTTAGTTCTTTAAAGCTGGAGAAACAGATCAAGTGTCTTTACCGTTACAAGCAGGTCCTGGCAGAAAAAACACAAACTTATAAGCGAAAATTGCTTACTGTTTTTTAATCGTGGCCACGTATTTGTGTTTTTCCTCCAGTCCAGCATGCACAGAAACACGAGTCCTGCTCCTTTCCAGCCCCACGTTCCTTGGCCGCCATTTGTAGTGGTTTCCGGCTTTTCTCTTAATGAATCAAACTTAGTCTGGAGGTTATGAATATCAGAAGAATATACTTTATTGGAATATTTTCCAACAAAGCAGAGACAGCCTGGAGCAAACCCATCTCAGTCTCTCCCCAGGACAAATCTGATGTCCCTCAAATTTACTGCATCCTTTATCGTTGCTTCCTCCCACCTTTGTGTTTTCACAGCTGGTTCCTGGGTCAACAGGCCTCTCCCTGCTCCAACTCATTTACGACCCCAATTTAAAGTCCCCTCTTCTTGTTGGCCCTTATAATGTACAGATCTAATGTATTCATCACCATTTTACCACATATAGTTGAACTTTGGCAATCATTACTAGTGTTTGTTTTCAAGCATCTAAACAGGACCCTGTATGTGTCTTTTCAAACATATATGACAGTTTCAACATATGTTGTATACATTTCATGCTTTTCTGACACAGATGGTTCTCATTGAATGCCCAAGTCCTCTCTCATGCTCTTTTATGACCCCTTTGGCCTAACTTATCACCTGTTTTTAAAGACATATAATGGCAGATTCATATGGCCCTCCACTCACACAATTAACTGTGTCTTAACATAGGTTTAGAAAATAAAAATCTTCTTCAATATCCACAACATTTCCAAGACAACAACAATGATAATTATCCTCACTTAGTTATTTATAAGTTTATATTTAATTTATTTGTGGGACTTCTATTTTCAAGATGGGAGACGTAGACTGTTTACTATGCATTACTGAGCAATTACTGCATGAGACAAACTCGTGTCAGGATGCAAAATGCAGCATTTACAGATTAAACATTTATTCATCGCCACCCCTGATATTAATTCCTGGCTGTGTTTTCTTTTTACATTATAGCTTAAATATACAACACAAGCTCATTAATATTCATGACCAATCTAAATCTGGTCAATAAGGACCTTCTGATTCTAGGGGTATTTTATGGAGTAATAAATGATCAAATAAAACCATTTCTGGAAAGGTTTAACTTACAGCCATATACTATATATTAAAGCTGCAAGCAGCGATGAAAGGGACCTCGCACCCGGGTTCACCGCCGGCCGGTGGTCTCAGGATGACAGAGAACAGCGGACAATAATAATTTAAGCCGATATATATTAAAAACCCGAGAAAATCACAGATTTATGCCAAACTTCCTTCTGTCAGCAGGTGGCGCTATAACTGAGACTCATCATTGGCATGTAGATGTCTTCAGTAGAGGAGTCTCATCAAACCTGTGCATTTTCAGGCAGAGCAGATATTGTTTGGTTGAGTTAAAAGTGCTTCCTCTTCCATGGCGAAGCATTGCACTTTCTCAGTCCGCCACGGACACGCCCCTCGGCGAAAACTCTAGATCTTCACAATTTAACATCACAAAGGCTTTGGACTAAACTAATGGAACATGGATTCGATATGATGAAATTTGTAGGAGGAGTTTGTTACACTGTAAAACATGTCACTTCCTGTTGCCAGCAGGTGGCGCTATATCTTTATCTGGTTATTGGCACGTAAACGTGTTCAGGTCAGGACTGTTATCAAACATGTGGATTTTGAATCAGATCAGACAATGTATGCTTGAGTAATAATAACTTCCTGTTTTATGGCGAAGCGTCAAAGTTTGAGATGCCGCCACGGACATGCCCTTCGACGAAAACTCTAAATCTTCGCAATTTAACATCGCCAAGGCCTTTAGTTGACAATACCTAATTTTGGTGTTGGTCTGATGAATTCCCTAGGAGGAGTTCGTTCAAATACCACGCCTGGAAATGGCAAAAACTGCACTTTTTCGGCAGAGGAAGTTAGAAATATCCGACTTCCTGTTGGGTTTGAGATTTTGCTCCAAGAGACTTTTTTGTAGGTTTTGACATGTTTGATGTGTGTGCCAATTTTCGTATGTGTGTGTGAAACGTAGCTCGGGGGCCCACTGATTTTTGCCAAACTTCCTTCTGTCAGCAGGTGGCGCTATGACTGAGACTCAATATTGGCATGTAGATGTCTTCAAGAGAGGAATCTCATCGAACCTGTGCATTTTCAGGCAGATCAGATATTGTTTGGTAGAGTTATAAGTGCTTCCTCCTCCATGGCGAAGCATTGCACTTTCTCAGTCCGCCACGGACACGCCCCTCGCCGAAAACTCTAGATCCTCACAATTTAACATCACAAAGGCCTTTGGACTAAACTAATGGAACATGGATTCGATATGATGAAATTTGTAGGAGGAGTTTGTTACACTGTAATACATGTCACTTCCTGTTGCCAGCAGGTGGCGCTATATCTATATCTGGTTATTGGCATGTAAACGTGTTCAGGTCAGGACTGTTATCAAACATATGGATTTTGAATCAGATCAGACAATGTATGCCTGAGTTATAACAACTTCCTGTTTCGTGGCGAAGCGTCAAAGTTTGAGAGGCCGCCACGGACACGCCCTTCGACGAAAACTCTAGATCTTCGCAATTTAACATCGCCAAGGCCTTTAGTTGACAATACCCAATTTTGGTGTTGATCGGATGAATTCCCTAGGAGGAGTTCGTTCAAATACCACGCCTGGAAACGGCAAAAACTGCACTTTTTCGCCAGAGGAAGTTAAAAATATCCGACTTCCTGTTGGGTTTGACATTTTGCTCCAAGAGACTTTTTGGTAGGTTTTGGCATGTTTGATGTGTGTGCCAATTTTCGTACGTGTGTGTGAAACGTAGCTCGGGGGCTAGTCCGTCAAATGTGTATAGGTGGCGCTGTCGAGTCATTTTGTCACACCCACTTCCGAAACCTATAATGAACGTAAATTTTCGCCACTTCTGGGGCGTGTGCAAAGTTTGGTGAGTTTTCGAGCATGTTTAGACCCTCAAAATTGCGATTCATTCCGGAGAAGAAGAAGAAGAAGAAGAAGAAGAAGAAGAAGAAGAAGAATAATAATAATAATAAACAGCGGAATTCCAATAGGGCCTACGCACCGTTCCGGTGCTCGGTCCCTAATAAGCCATATACCTACTATGTAGATATAAGAGAACAATTTAATTTATTAAGCGATGCAGTATGGCACCTTTCAACAGGTAATGTTTACCCCAGAAACTTGGCCAACTGTCTACAAAACCTAGGCTATTCAGTGGAAACCACTTAGACATCCAGCCATTTAGGGATGAAAGTTGGCTCTAGAACTCATCAACACAATAATAGGCAAGAGACCAGAGAATATATATCTGACATTGTCTTTGCAAGATCACACACCTTTTTAATATTATTTTTAGTGATCTCGAACTGACATAGCTGCACATCATTAGCGACGACGTGGATAATAATTTTACTGAACTTACATTTAAATTTGACAATGTCAGGCGCTCTGGCTCCCAGCAGACATTTGACTATCCTAACTGGTGTCTCTACTTGCACATTCTGTACTATGGCGTTACCAATGACTAGGGCACTTTCATCAGTGTTTTCAGTGGGTGCATCACTGAGGGGGCTAAACCTGTTTGATCTTGGAACGGACATGCAGTGTTTTCAATCACTCTTTTAAAACATCTTAAGGCTGAATTATTCTTCTGTGTTGAGTGATCGCTGTAACCCATTTTTATACTTCTGCATTCTGTTTGTGTTGCTCTGACAATAACACTTCTAAAACGCTAGCTGGCAGTGGGGTTTCTATGTTCCTCTGTGTCAATTTTCTTTGAGGGTGTTTTGTTTACACCAGAAATACCTGAAATGCTAACTTTCTGTACAAGTAGCTCAAACTCACTCATTCGGAGGTGGAAACCAGCAGACATGCACCAACTTTAATCATAAAATAAACTCAAAACAAAAGTATCCATATGGAGCTACTCCACGGGACTTGACACTTGTTAAAAACTCTTGCCAACGGGATTGCTCTTGGCCCATCCAACACTTGTCAATGCCACCAAGCCAACCAATAACAAGCTTGCGCTTTGCGTCATCACGATGTGCAGTTTTTGAGAGTACATTTTCTGAGAGGGTCAGCATTAGTCACAGCAAAGGGTATGCAACTGTGCGAAGGCTGGGCCGGACCATCTCTGTGCACTTGATGCAGAAGTATAGTTGTTGGTAGGGAAAATCTATTCGTTCACTTTTGCTATTTATACTTTGACTTTGCATTTCAATTTATACTTTAATTGCACTTAGCCTGCAAATTAGAATAGAAAAGGTATAAAAACATACAAACCTACTGACAGTTATAGGTACCATAGTTTGTGCCAAATGGTAGCATCATTGACTCAACAAATTGGAATGTAGCGCCCCCTGCCCTCTTATGCTTGTCCAGACCTAAGCTCTATAGCAGGGGTCACCAAACTTGTTCCTGGAGGGCCGGTGTCCTGCAGATTTTAGCTCCAACCCTAATCAAACACACCTGAACAAGCTAATCAAGGTCATACTAGGTATACTTGAAACACCCAGGCAGGTGTGTTGAGGCAAGTTGGAACTAAACCCTGCAGGGACACTGGCCCTCCAAGACCGAGATTGGTGGCCCCTGCTCTATAGGGTAGAGCACCGGATTCCTAGTTTTAGTCTCTCGACTATAATTTCACTCCCCCCTATTCAGATACCACTTTTAGAGAATGTTTAAAAGAGATTCACTGAATAATTAAAACAAAATAGACAAAGATATAAACAAATAATGATTTATTAATAAACAAAATAAAGACAAATATAGACGTATAGGTTTTTTATATAGGTGGTATTTTATATACAGATATAATTATTATGCTATTTATATATCAGATAATAATTATTATTACAACATTACATCAATACACGATAGATAAAATACAAATGTATTAACCTTCAATAAATAGACACAGGATGAGTGTCTAATGACTGCACCCAAATCAGTTAACTAAGGAATGTCTTTACACTTGTTTGACTTAATGTACTTTATACACGCTCCCTATATCAAAAACAGCAGTAAACTCACCAGCGAAATATCAGATTCAGATCACAATTATTTATTGCACTCGTATGCTTCAGGTTATAGAATCTCAAAATTAATATTCTCCAAAACCTGTAAAAATAACACCTTTTCTCTTTTTTGTGAACGTTAAACACTTTTTCAACACTGGAATATAAATGAAAGTGGGCCCACTCACACACACACACGCAGTGCTTGTGTGCATAGTGACATTTGAAACTGCAAAATGGCCTCTTCACTCTTAAATGAGCAAAAATAAAATAAAACAATACAAACGTACCTTGCGTTCCTTCAGCCCTCACGATCGTCGTCTGTCCCAGCGATCGATGTCCTCCACCGCGAACAGTCAGTCCGATGTAACGTCAGCTCGAAAAGTGAACACTCCCGCCGATTAAATTAATCTGTCCTCCCGAACGATCTTTCAGTCTCTATATTGTTCAGTAAACGCTTGCAATGTCCCAAATTTGCGATCTGGTTTCTCTTACAGACTTCCAGAGAAATAAAGAGCACCCGTAAATCACGGTGCTAAGTCTTAATGTTACTTCAAGAGTTCACTTGATGAAACAGTACGTTGGGCTAATAGTGTAGCAGTGACTGCTAAAACAGAGGATATGCTCTCACGCGGGCTTCAATGTCTTCAGCTCGTAAACGAACTCAATATACTCGCAAATATACACTCAATGCATTCACTACAGTCCTTACACCACTGAAAAAAAAACACTTTAAATCGCTGTACACTGTCTAACTCACGATTTGCAGTTATAAAAGTGACATTTTTTCTAAGAGACAAACCTCTGCGGTCTCGGTCTCACTCATCTCCCTCAATAAACCAATAATATTTTATTAACTATAAGAGAGGCGGGACTAATCTGTATAGATCCATTCAGGTATAAACAAACAAACAAACAAACAAACAAACAAACAAACAAACAAACGCGCTAGCGAAAAGCACATTTTCACCCAAGTGCACATCAACCAAACAGTAAAATGTGGTGAACTAGTTTTTTAAAGGGAAACACACCATACAAACTCTTAAAGTAGTATACGTATGAAAAATGTACCTTCTTAACAGAATAGTGGTCTGTTAATATTCTAAATCTATTAGGTTACTATAATATGAAAAATATAATTATAATCTCTGTATATCTCTATAAATAAAAATATAATAAGCTCTGCTTTCAGGTGCAACTGGGTTTAAATAAGCTCTCTAATAAGGGCTACAGATAAATTTCTTATTTCTGGTTGTTATTTCTTTGAAGGAATTTTTGTAGAAGCACAGCCCAGGTGTATCTTCTTGTTTTTTAGTTGCTGTATATTATTGCTCAATAATATAGTTGTTGTATATTATTGCCTCGGCTTTTGGCACTGTCTCCCGTTGACCGTCAACGGGAGACAGTGTTTTCTTGCCTGCCAGGGGAGGCATTGCCATAATAGTGTGACGTTACGTGAAAACATTCAATTGGTGGGTTTCTTACCTTCTTCCAATAATTCAATTCAATTAATCTTTATTTTTATAGCGCTTTTACAATGTATATTGTGTCAAAGCAGCTTAACATAGGAGATTATAGTAAATTGAAACAGTGTCAGTCCAGTTTTCAGAGTTTAAGTTCAGTTTAGTTCAGTTCAGTGTAAATTTTAGCAGTGTAAATGCTAATGCAAAGAGATGTGTCTTTAATCTAGTTTTAAACTGACAGAGTGTGTCTGCTCCCCGAACTGTGCTAGGAAGGCTGTTCCAGATTTTAGGTGCTAGATTTGAGAATAAATTAACTGTACCGTCTACAGTTAATTTAGATATTCTGGGAATAATCAGTTGTCCAGAATTAATTGAGCATAGTGGACGTAAGGGGCTATAATACACCAGAAGCTCCCTCAAATACTGAGGCGATAAGCCATTTAGGGCTTTGTAGGTAGTCAATAAAATAAAATAAAAAAATGATATTTAATAGGGAGCCAATGTAATGATGAAAGAACTGGAATAATATGATAATATTTCATTGTTCTAGAAAGCACTCTAGCAGCTGCATTTTGAACTAGCTGAAGTTTGTTAATTAGGCCAACAGGGCAACCGCCTAGTAAAGATTTACAATAATTTAACCGAGAGGTCATGAAAGCATGAATAAGTTTGGCAACATTTTTAAGATGAAAAAATGCAGTTTTACAGATGCTTGAAATATGGCCTTCAAACAACAGGTTGCTATCAAAAATCAACCCCACATTTTTTTGACTGAAGATGAGGACTGAACTAAATATCCATCAAGGGTTAGACAGTGTTCTAGGTTTTTGCGTGTGAGAGTTTTGGGCCCAATAAGCAAGGCCTAAATTTAGTAATAAGAAGTTATTAGTCATCCAATTTTTAATATCAGCTATACAATTTGTTAATTTCGGAAATTCATACAAATTATCAGGTTGAGAGGAGATTTTTGTATCATCAGCATAACAGTGGAAGCTAACTCCATGTTTTTTAATGATATCACCTAGCGGTAGCATATATAGTGTGAAAAGTAAGGGACCAAGAACTGAGCCTTGTGGTACCCCACAGTGTACTTTTGATCTGTATGATGCCTCTTCATTAACTGATACAAATGGATAACGTTCAGATAGATAAGACCTGAACCAGGCCAATGCAGTTCCTGTAATACCAACATAATTTTCAAGCCTATTAAGGAGAATATTATGATCGATTGTATCAAATGCAGCACTGAGGTCTAATAACACTAAGAGAGAAATGCAACCAAGATTGGACGACAGAAAGAGGTAATTTGTAACTTTTAGAGTGCTGTTTATGTGCTATGAAATGTTCTAAATCCAGATTGAAATTTTTCATAAGTATTGTTTCTCTGTAGGAAGGAACATGGTTGAGCAGATAGTATACTAGTATACGACCAGTTTCTTTGATAGAAAAGGCATGCTTGAAATAGGTCTATAATTTAAATTTTTTTTGGGATCAAGCTGTGGTTTTTTAATAAGAGGCTTAATGACAGCTATTTTAAAAGTTTTAGGAACATATCCTAAAAGTAGGAATGAATTCAAAATGTTAAGAACAGGTTGAGAAACTTCTGGAAACAATTGTTTTAAAAATTTGGTCGGTATAGGATCTAGCATAGAAGTTGTTGATTTAGACGAATTTATCAGTTTAGATAGTTCTTCCTCACCTACTGCTGAAAAAGTTTGACGTTTATCCATTAACGGTCTACAGTGCTCTAATTGGGACGAGGCTGACGATGCATGTTGATGCTTTATTTTTAGTTAGATTGGCTACCGTGTTAAACAGGACCCTAGGGTTGTGTTTATTTTTTTCTATCAAAGTTGAAAAATAAGCAGATCTGGCAGACTTTAAAGCTTTTCTAAAGTTAAGTATACTTTCTTTCCAGGCCAGACGAAAAACCTCTAGTTTTGATTACTTCCATCTACGTTCCATTTTCCGGGCTGCTTTCTTTAAGGCACGTGTGTGCTCATTGTGCCAATGCTTCAGATATTTTCCCCTAATCTTTTTTAAGTGTAAAGGAGCAACTATGTCTAACGTGCTAGAAAGGACAGAATCAATAGTTTTAGTTGCAGTGTCAAGCTCTTCTAGGCTGCCTGGAATGCTATGGAAATTAGAAAGATCAGGTTGGTTACTGACAAAGTCATCTTTAGTGCTAGCGGTGATCGTTATACCATATTTATAAATAGAAGATAATTTTGTAGACCTATCAATGCACAATAAACAAGAGATTAAATAGTGATCTGAAATGTCATCACTCTGCTGCACAACTTTAACATTATCAATATCCATACCATGTGATTATATAAGGTCTAAGGTATGATTATGCCGATGAGTAGGCCCTGAGACGTACTGTGACAGACAATGAAATAAATGCGCCAAATAAATGGTGGGCATTTTGTGAGTGTGAGCCGTAAACACAGAGGAAGCAACACATGGAATGCTGGCAAAAATGATGGAAAAGATGGAGTGGCCAGACTGATGGAGCTCGCCTAGGGAGCCGTAGACTAACACTCAGGTGGGTCAAGCGTGATTTCCCTGTCCCTTTCTAGCTCTGCTCCTTGAGGATCACATTGTCTGTTGCCCCCGTCCAAAAAATATTTCACAGTTGATTTCTTCATGTCACCTACAGTGAAAGAGCAAAGAGTGCTTACTGGGTCGACTTTGGTTGCTGGATCCATGGTGGGGTCATTAGTTCTGTCAAATTTGGACGTGCAGTAGAAATGAACGGAGATAGGTTCTAAATGTTGCCAAAATAGAGGGTTTATTTAAACAAAACAATGAACAGAGAAACATGCAGACACCACAGGGGTGACTTAAAACCAATGACAACAAGGGCTAAGACAAGAGGGCATAGATACTGAGGCAGACAACTAATAAGAATAAGAATGATTAAGGAGCACAGGAGAACTAGCGTGACATGAATAAACAAAACTAAACAAAAACATTTCCCAGTACTTGGTTGTAGCTGGAAGGGCATCCGCTGCATGAAACATATGGCAGAATAGTTGGTGGTTCATTCTGCTGTGGCAACCCCTGAAAATTAAACCAAAGGAAAATGAATGAATGAATAAATGAAGCAGAAACACAGACAGTTACAGTTGCCAGCAGCATATTTTTAGGACCTCAGTATACACCTTGTGAATGCTGTTGTTCTTTAAAAGATAATACATAACAGTATGTGATATATTATAGCTGAAATTTTGGTCACACTTTACAATAATGTTTATTAGTTAATGCATTTACTAACATGAACTACGTATGAACAATACTTGTACAGCATTACAGTTTTTTCCAACTGCTTCCACACAAAATCTTTTCATGTCACAATATTTCTGAAACCTCTCACTCAAAATGCAAAACTACACAGCAAGTCTCCAAAACCATAAGCTATTTCCCAGCCCTGAACTTTTTCAAAACTTTACACACAATGCTCTACCCAAAACACAAAAATTGAACACGAAGTGACTTGCTTTCTTTTTCCAAACACAACCAATCAAAATGTTACACTTATTCAACAGATCACACACACACTCACTGCTAAAATGTGGAAACACTAACTTAACTGATCACTAACCAATCACTGCTTTACTGTAGTATAGGCCTAAATAGGTCAAAGACTTCTCTGGTCTAGAAAAAAAAACTAGTTTGTTACCCATCCATAATTTGTAGCTTTGTATCTACCCCATATTCACTTTGTCTAAATCTAAATTCCTCTAAAAAAAAAAAAAAGAATAGAGAAACTCTTCTATGATGGCCAACCCTATGCCTGCATGCCAGGCAACGGAGAAGCGTCCATTGCCTGGAGTCCCCCCCACAAGACCAGTCACACAATTGTGTTCTGTACTGTATTCTAAAGAACATAATTTTACATTGTTTTTTTTTTACATACAGTACGTTTATGATTTTGTTTTATGCTACTGTATACACCACTAAGGTTTGGCCTAATAAATATTTTTTGTTTCTACATGTCATTGGTGTTTACAGTGTACCTGTTACTCATCTCAGCAGATTATTTCCACTGTAGAACACTTTATTGAAATGTAGATACAAGTCTATGAAAGAGCAAAGAGCTTTAGATTTAAATTTAGAGCAACAGTGTTTACATGGTGTACCCAAACATTTACTATTATGAAAGTTGTGTTTGCCATTTTATGCAAATGCTTCATTTGGACATGCGTTTATGGCATTTTGAATGTAGCGTTACATTTTGAAGGAGATGTGAGGGATTTTGCATTTTGTGCGTGCCGTTTTGGGAATTGTGTGTAGAGTTTTGAAAAAAGGTGACATGTTTTGAAAACGTGTAAGCAGTCAGG